>JAOXJQ010122394.1:0-18044 GCA_025762765.1 Quercus bicolor | reverse complement strand
AACAAACAAGGGAAATGTATGCACGCCCAAGTGTAGACGAGAAAATTTTCCCTTGAAATGGCACGTCCACAAAACATTCATCCTTGAAATAGACGGGATGGAACATAGTATGTCCACACACGGACGAACAATACTACGGCCACAAAACTCACCTGAAACAAACAGGATGAGAATTACACGTCCACACATGGACGGATACATGCAAAGACGATGTTCTGGTTTATCAACCAAGAACGTTCTAAAGCAACTAAGCTTATGGACGGATGCAAAGTCATTTGCATTGGAGAAATAAAAAATAAAAAAAAAGAAAAAAAAAAAGAAAAAAAAAAAAGAAAGAAAAAGGCGAAGTCTCAAGACGGGTGATGTTGATATTTAGGATTTCACCAAGACGAGTATTTCGCCAAGAGTACTTAAAGTTCCAAGCACTTTATAAGGTATCACCTTCATGGACGAGTAGAAACTTTAAAACAAAAATATAACTTTCGTCCTTGATATAATAAAAAGAAACACAATTGTTTTAAGGGTGGATGACCAACGTCCAAACACCCTTAAGTTAAACTTGATAACTCGTCTAAAAGCTAAGGACGAGATTAATAGAAAGTTACAACAACAGTCTTAAAAAATAAATTTAAAAAAAAAAAAAAAGAGTAAAAAAGCATAATCAAGCTGGGGGGGGCGTCTGTGTTCTGCTCGTCCTGGAGTGGCTGGGTTGTAGCATCGTCTACCACATTAACATCTTCTGAGCTCATCTGGAGGGGGGAACTGGTAGGAGCACCACTAAGATTGAGCTTGATGGAGCTGAAATCAATGTTGGGGAAGTTCACCACGGCGTCCATCCTGAAGTCCTCAAACCCAGCTGCATAGTTAGTATCCAGCAGATCTGTAAACTGCTTGGACGCCTTAAACTCTGCAACCGCGTCTTCCTTGGCCTTCTTGAGAAGATCATTCAGCTCGTCATTCTTCTTTTGCAAGTGATCAAGACGAGTTTCCTTCTCCACAACATCAGTCTTCAGCTCTTCAATTTGATTTTGCAACTCCTTTGCCCCTTCATTGGCTTTAGCAGCTGCCTCAGCCCACCGTTTACTCTCGTCCTTCACTTCCTTGATTCTCTTCTTTAACAAGACCCTCGTCTTGTCCAAATCAGTTGCTTGCCTGGACGCAGCAATGAACTTGGACATGGCCTGAATCATGGTTTAGTTAGGAAGCTTGTCAAAGAGGACGAGACAAAATAAAATAAAAATAAAAATACATACCTTGAAAAGATCATGAACCCCAGAATGCTTGAAGTCCTTCAAAGACATGTTATAGCAGGCAGACACGTCCGCATCAGTCACAGCCGTCCTAAATCTTTCCCAAGCAAGATCTCGTTCCCAATGAGGTGTTGAGGTGCTTGGTGAGAAGGCTGAGATAAGGAAGGCGCCTTAACTGTGGACGAGGCTTGCATAGGAGAATCCTTGGGCTCTAAATCAAGGATCTGGATGTCTTCAGGCTCGTGAACAGGAATAGGTGTGGAGTGAACGTCCTTAGGATTAGACGACTTGTGCTTAACCTTTTTATCCCTACGCCTGATGGGAAGATTCCCCAAGTCAACCCCTAGTGATAGGTTCTTTCTCTTGTCACCTACGGATGGATGAGACTAAGGTGGTGCGTCCTGCCCAGCTACAGCAACCTCATTCACAACTTCTTTGCCCTTGTTTTCCTTCATTGTAACTATTCCTAAAAAGAAAAGTATTAAAAATAAAACAAAAAGAAAAAAGAGAGGTAAGGGGAAACAATTAGGCGAGCTTACGTCTACGAATGGTAAGCTCGTGTGCAAGGGCTTCAGCGGACGGGTTAGGACCCAAACCCCAAGTGGCAAGACGTTGGAGACTAACCAAAGAATGGAAAGCCCTGTCAGTGTGCAGACGAACCTGTTAAATTCGTTCAATATAAAACCTGCCTAAGTGAGGTCGTCTAGCACCTGCAAAAAAAAAAAATAAATAAATAAATTTAGATAGCCGTCTACAAAGGTAAGTACAACATAGCAAAATGACAACCATAAGCATACCTTCAGGACAAAGGTTCCCTAATTCTCCTGTGTAGGGAGGAAATGGGTCTTGAGAAACCTTAAGAGGGCGTCCAGCCCAGAAACCTGAGACGAAGAAGAACTCCGTCTTCTAGTTCCTATCCGAGGAAACTATGGACTTAATCAATCTATAATCCTTCCCTCTGGCCGTGAATTGATAAAAGCCAAGGGATTGATTGATCTCAGAAGACTTGTAACAGTAAAGGAACTCATCCACAGTCAGAGGGCGGTTCCCCTCAAATACCTCCCTCCACAAAACTTGCATGGAGACAATTAACCTCCATGCATTGGGGTTAAGTTGACAAACACCTATACCTAACCTAGTAAGTAATTCTCTGGCAAGCGTTTAAAGGTAACCTAAGTCCACCTAAGAAATAGGTTTCGTAAATACCTATGCCAAAATGTGGCTGACAACACCACTCCCCACGAACTGCTAACCTAGGTTTGAGGTTGTCTGGGATTTGGTACCATTTTTTAAGCAAATCTAATCTCCTATCATCCGTCTTGGATTCTATTCCTACGGCACAACTATACACTACCTCAACCTCGTTCTGAACTGTGGACGAGGGGGCACTTGTACCAGCCTGTGATCCAGACTCACTCCTCGTCTTGAGTCCTTGGAAAACCTCTAAAGGTACCCTAGGGACGCCGGACACATACTCGTCCGTGGTGTTTCCTCCACTACTAGTACTGCTATTACTACTATCATTAGAGCCACTAAAACTACTTGGGTCATGATACTCGTCTATGGCTTTGCCCAAACTATTACTAGATGAGGAAAGAACAGTCTCAGACATTTTTAGGAAAACTTAAAATCTGAGAACGAGGAGTAAAGAAATACCTGAAATCTAGACGAGGAAACTAAGGACGAGAGGATACTTCTAGACGAGGCGCTAAGACGAGGATGCTCAGGGAAGGAAATCTCAGAAATGTGAAGGGCACTGGAGGAATTCTACTATCTATAGGCTGTAAACTTTGGGATGCGAAACGATGCAGCCAACCAAAGTGCAACACGTGGCATAGGCCTCGAAAAAATAACCAGACGCATCAGTTCATCAGATAAATTTTGACATGTGGCATACAGTACACATTTTGAAAATTGCCTAAATTATCCTCAAGACGACCCATGGACAAGGGGGCAACTGATGGTGTCTAAAAAAATAGCCAACTCCTTATTCGTCCATAGATGTCGTCCATAGAAAAGGTAAGTCGTCCTTAGTTCACAAGGCATAGACTACCCGCCTGTCGCCCACAGAAACCTCTGGACGACGTCTACTGCTGATGAACCATTTCTCGTCCAACAGCACTTAGGACGAGACCAAGGCAGTTTTGACATGAAAAGATAACCGCTGTAGCGGTTATCAAGTTGTACGCTCCGGACTCCGTGAAATATGGGGAAGTTATCCAACGGATAACCGTTTCCTAAACCTATAAAAGGGGATGAATCTCCGACAAGGAAAAGCTAAGTATTTTCTTCTTTCCAGACACTATATTTCTTTAAGAGGAGAATTGCTAACTTCATCATCGGAGAATTTTTGACCGGCCAACCCCGGTCTCCTCTGATCTCTTATTTCTTATCTTTCAGGCCCTCAACATCATCGTGATCCGTGCTGTTTAACTAACTGATTCCTTAATCGCTATCACTATTGATGTTAGCTTGAATATATATATATATATATATATTGAAACATGAAAAATGATAAACCCTATCCATATAACTAAATTAAAGTTGCTTTTATGATGTTGAGTTAGCAAAACGAATTAGTGGTTACTAAAAAGCTAAACATTTCTTTTTTAAAAGAATAAACTTGAAAGCTGAACATGAATTATCTTGTTTTATTGCTTTTCATTTGGGTGAGATTGAAGCCTCGCAAAAATTAATGGAGCCTCATTAGACCTATCAACCATTATAGCTCTAAAGAATACCAATAACAAAAACTTAGCATAAATCAGTACTTACCCTTTGCAAGTCAAGAGGCTACACATACAATCTAATGTACATCATTACCCAACAATTTTTCAACTCACCACACAGCAAAGTAATCACGCAAATGAACTTTGAAATATCAACTTGGTGTTTCGATCAATGGTATGTAGCTTTCAGGAAAAAATATGTAGTAGTGATAAATTAAATAACAATACTACTCAACTACTCAGATTTATCACAATATGAGGAGAACATGAATGCATTATAGACCCCTTTGTTCCTTATGGCCCATACAAAATTTAAACTGTTGGAATTAAGAAGAAATAGATTTCTAAATATATAAACAAAATAGTTTTTTTTAGAAGTCAATCATTGCACATGAGGAGAGAAAAAAAAATCAAATAAGAAGATAATGTATCAAGTCTAAAAGGAATTTCATAGAACAAATGTCATGTTATACAAAAATAACATATATAGAACAACTAAATAGGTGAATTCAAAGCAACCCAAACTAAGAATTTAAAAAAACACATGTAGTAAAATTAACAATTAAAGAGAGAAAAAAACTTAAATCACAAAACTAAATCACGTTAGCTCAATATCAAGTTCTCAAGAACACAACAATTTATTAACCTAAAGCAGAGATGCAAGAAAAATAAAAAATCAATCAAAAAATTGAGAGAGAGAGAGAGAGAGAGAGAGAGAGAGAGAGAGAGCCTTTTTTTTTGTGAGGGAAAAGTATGTAAAGAACGAAAGAGAGAATGACAAATTTAAAGTAAGAGAGTGTGAATAGGAAATGACAAAAAAAAAAAAAAGGGAAAAAAAAGGAAGATGAAGGGAAAGATGAAGAGTGATATTAAGGTAGAGGGTAGTGGAGAGATAAAAATGTAAGGTAGAGAGTAGGGGAGAGATGAAAAGGTAAAAGATAGAGAAAGGTTGGAAAAAGTGTAAATATTTAAAAAATAACTAAATGTTAAAAAAAAATTATAGGAAAATTGGAAAGAAAAATGATAATGATGTGGACACTGATGTGGCTCAACTGGAGCGTAGCAACAATAAATGTTATGCTTCAGCTTTTAGAGATATATATATATATATATATATATAGATGTGTTTGATTTCATTATGATCTTGTTCACAATGTATATATGCCATGTTCACATGTTTAGTTGGAATTTTCTTTAATCAATTAACATGTTTATGATTCAATTTTTCTTTAAACTCAAGATCTACAATTAATCACTAAAAAATTTTCTTAAAAAAAAAAAAACCAAAACAAAAACAGATTTGTATTTTCATTAAATACAGATCTGAAAATTTTTCTATTCAAAAACAGATCTGTATTTTCATTAAATTTAGATCTGAAAATTTTTTCGAATATTTTTCTAGTCAAAAACAGATCTGTAGTTTCATTAAATATAGATCTGAAAATTTTTCTAGTAAAAACAGATCTGTATTTTCATTAAATTTAGATCTGAAAATTTTTCCGAATATTTTTCTGGTCAAAAACAAATTTGTATTTTCATTAAATACAGATTTGAAATTTTTTTTTAAACAAAAAAATTGATCTATATTTTCATTAAGTACAGATTTGAATTTTTTATAATAAAAAAATGTTTTTCTTCTTAAATAAAAATGGTAGATTTTGGATTTTCAAAGAATGAATTAATATTTAAGTTAGGGTTTTTTGTTAATATGTCATTGTAATATCATGCATCTTTTGAAAGGGTATATAATGGTCATTTGGAGTCTAGAAGATCAGACTCTGTCTAGGTAGAACAAGTGTCTAACATTTTTCCATTCCGTAACCTAGCCCCCAAACTTAGGTTTTTGGATAGTAGACTTGTGTTTTATCTTTTGTTTTGGTAAATTGTAACTAGGATCAAAACTTTGTAATTTTTACATAGATTGTATTTAGGACCAAGGCCTTGTAAAGTTATTCTACCAAGTTATATTTGTATAATCAATTAATGAATTTAAGGTATTTTTGGACATACAAATTGTATTTTATTTTTTCTTATTTTTTTATAAAAAATAAGTGGCGACTCCACACAATTACCCAAAAAAGAGGTGCCCTATGCACCCAAATCTCTTTTTGAGAGCTCCCCCAAAGAGATGCGGTCTCTCACAGAGGTCATTCCTTATAAGCACATCCCCATGTGATTCCCTAGGCGATGTGAGATTCCATAAAAAGCAAGACCCCCTTTTTGGGTCTCTACAGCTGATCTAGGGCTTGGCTATGGAAACACTTTCGTCGAAGGATAATTTTGGGAGAAAGAAAATCCTTACTGAAACCCTAAGGGCGTTTACATGGCCTTGAGCCTGTGTATGCAGCATTAACTCTTGCGTACGTGGCCACGAGCTTGTATACACAACTAGGGTTCAAGATTCTTTGTAAGGCAAGTTTGTATAAAAATCTCGGCAAAGGCAATCCCACATCTCTTGAAATTACCTCCTCCCTTTCTCTTTGAACACTATAAAAAGGCCCCACGACCCTTTTCCCAAAAACACATAGAATCTACTCCAAAAAAGTGATTCAAGATAAGCTTTTTACTTTGAAAAACATCCTAAACTAAAGTTTCTTGGCAATGACTTGATTTAGTCCAAAGCCTTCTGGCTAAACTTACTAACTTTCTAGGAATTTGTTTTGTAGATTGACTAAGGGGAATGGTCAAAATCAATCTCAAAAGGCTTCTTGTGTGAGGTACTTGTACTTACTTTTATCTATTTATTTGTTTGCTTTTATCTTTGTTTGGTTTCTTTTAAATCTTCTTGTGTAGTTCAGGTTTGTTGTTTGTTTGTTTAGAAAGCATGCTAGGTTGTTTAGATTAGGTTTTGATTGGTGTGTGTTTGCTGCATTTGTAGGCAGGGTTCAGGCTCATGCTTGTATACGCAGCTTCATGACCTTGCATACACAGGCTCCTATATTTGTATGCAGGTTTAGCCCAGAAACCCAAATTTGTTTGTTCTTGTTCTTATTTCGATTGCATGCATATTTTTGCTTCTGTTTAATCCTCTTTTATATGTGTTTAAGTCCTAGGTCAGTAGTATAACATATTTTAATATCCTTTTCTTAGATTATTTGATTAGGGTTTCATGCTTGATGAATAATATGAACATGCATTGATGCATAGGTGCTATGATGCAGCGAGGTAAATTATGCATAATCACATGTATATGCAACTAATTTTAGTTTTCTAAAATGTTTTCTTGATGAATATAATGAATATGCTTGTTTAAAGCTCTGATGCCATGTTTGAATCATTTGATGTTATGTGAGGATGTTCATGCCTTGATATACTTGGTGCCCTTGAATAAAGTGTTTGAATGCCATGATAGATGAATGCTAGGGTTTAGGGATGATATGTCATGTTGTGTGTTTAGATGAATGTTAGTGTGTGTGTGTTTAGAATAGCCTATTAGAAAACCTTTTGGTGGCACTAGGATTTGGTACACAATGACTGGAGGCCAACCTACAGGTTGAATGGGGTTAGGTGCCTAACACCTTCCTATCTCCATACCTAAACTCTGGACACTTGCTCTAGTAAAAATCAATCATTCCACAAAGCTGCTATATATATAGTTCCTAGACCTAATGTAGGCAACGACTCCATTTTCACCCTCCACTCAGTCCATCTTAGGCTGAGGGGTACTTCTCGCAAGGAGAAAATTAACCAACTCGTCACGGGCACTTGTGCCCACACTCACTTCTTACAAAGTACCTATACATACTTCTTATACTTCTAAGAACTTACATTTCTCTCACAAAGTATCTCTCATACTTCTTTACATCTTACAAATCTCATTTCTCACTAAGTACCCACACATATTTCCCATATATATATATATATATATTTTTTTTTTTTCCTTACATATTACAAGATCCATATCCCAAAACTTACAAATTACATCTCTCTTAAAGTACCTAAAATATATATCTCTTAAAGTATCTATACATACTTCTCATACACATTACAAACACCGCATCTCACAAAACACATATATTTCTTAACATTTCCATTCATCTCAAAAGATACCAAACACTCTTCCAAGAGCATATTACAAAAGTCCTCTCATGGAAGGCATATAAACAATGAATACTAAAAGCCTTTCTCCTAGAAGGCACAAAGATTTCATTTTAAGCCCTTCTCATGGAAGGCAATACTAAAAACTCTTCTTATGGAGTGCATAAACTTATCACACAAAATGCCCTTCTCCTAGAAGGCGCAAATATCTCATACCAAAAGCCCTTCTCATGGAAGGCAATATCACTCATATCTCACTAAGAATTAAAAGAGCATTATCACAGGGAACTCAGTTAAGAGTATGATAAAGGGGGTAAACTTAACTAGCCTCTGCACACGGCTGGACGTACTTTCTCTCCCTCTAGTTGCGCCAATTTTTCCCCTTCAACCTTGAAGTCATCATTAAAGGACTCATCATATTATTCTCCACTGCTGGACTTATTTTATCATACTATTGGAATGTTATCAACCCATTGATGCTATACGACTGAAGTCATAAACATACATGATAAGTTAATATTCTCTATCTTTGAAATTACCTTATTGAGTACATTTAACTCATTATTACTATACCAATGGATACAAAATGCTTTAATATTATTTTATTATTTAATAAACATGATTTCACTAATGAACATATACATTAATCAATTGATCCCTTATTCCTGGACATATATTATTTAAACATAAACCACAATTGTACATAAACTATTTGACATAAATTATTTGGACATATATTATTTGGATATAAATCGTTGTTGGACATATCTTATTATATTAAACATGAATTATACCACAGTGGGACATGGACTATTTTGAACCCATCTCATTGCTGAACATATCTTATTATATTGAATATGAACTATGCCACAACTGGACATTAACTAGTTTAGACCATAACATTGATGGACAAATAATAATTTATTAGTTAGTATCTAATATTGGATATCACTCAACATACATCATTATGATTTTCAACTTACCGCTTAATCAAGCTATCATACTAAACATATTATCTATTTATTTCAACAATTATCATAATTCTTAGACTTTGGGTTTTATTTATTTTATAGGTTTAAAAATGCACTGAAAGCTATTGGTATTTTTGGCCCAATGTCGAGTTTTGGGCTCAACTCTCCAAAACAAAACCAGATGTAGCAAAGTCACCCCTCTAGTGAATGATACATGGCTACGCGCAAAAATAGTCCTCAACACTAACAAAATGCAAGAAAAGAAAAGGAAATCTTCAGTTTTTATTTCTATGGCCAACCAATTATTTTGAGAAGAACATGAATTGCTCTTCCAAAAAAATAATGAAAAGAAAAAGAATTATTTAATTAATTTTTTTAAATCAAAAGTTTAGAAATTTGTTTTTATTGTTTTTTTATATGGCTTAAAAAAAAATATGCTAACATGGCATTTTTAAATGCCAAATGAAATTTTTATTATTATTAGCCATGTCAGTGTCTAACATATCAACAGTGCAGATGCAGTGGTGCACTCCATCTGCCACATAGGCAATTTTTGTTATTGAGATGATAGTAGAGACTAAAATGGTAATTATTTTCAATTTTCAATGACCAATATAGACGCTTCAAAAAAGTAGAGACCAAAATGAGAATTGGCCCAAAATGTATAGACCAAAAGTGTATTTTCGCTTTCATTAATTTGAGATTCAAACCCATGCTTGACTTTTCTTTTTTCCTTATTTATTTGACTTGACGGATAGAGTTGAAAAAGATAACGATAAATGAGTAATGTTACCGACATAAATTATTTTATAATATTTTTACAAATATGGTAAATTCTTAATAATTTTCATTTGGATCCAGCACTAACATCACATTTTTACTTACTGATAATCACCCACCACATCAATAGTTTGTAAGAAAAATTGTAAAATAGTTTGTAACTTTAGCATTTTCCTTATAAAAATTTTCCATGGTGTTTAATTTCTATTGCGTTCGCATGAGCCGTATTGACGTTTGCCATTAAGCTTGCCTTAAAAAATTGAGTATTTTGAACATACAGTCCAACCTATGGGGAGTGTTAAGGAAAGCCAAAAACTTATGGAAAGTCCACTAACGATAACAGCTAAGTCCATCATCTTCGCATGACAAGCTACGCCGAACGCACAAGTAAATAAAACATATATTTTTTTAGGAACATGTGTTTTATTTTTTATTTTTATATTTATTATGCATAAATTGACTTTATCTCTTGAAAAATATATAAAAACATTATTTAATTTCTTTTTTCTTTATTTTGGTAAAGAGGAATTTAATTAAACAACACTAAAAGTTACAAGAGTAATGTTATAACCATAAACTATTTTACAACAATTTTACAAACTATCGATGTGACAAATTCTTATTGATTCTCATTTGATCCACCATTAACATCACTTTTTTACTTATTAATAATTACTTACCACATCTACACTTTGTATAATAGTTTGTGACTGAAGAGGATAAAAATTAAGGTTGACAGATCCGTTCAAATAAACTTGACGGTACGAAATTAGTGGGTTATCAAAAATAAGGCGACGGATTGAGGTACTGGACAGAGAGATCACGTGATGGATGGTCCCTTTATAAGAACATATTTTAGGTACATGGGCCTGAGGCCGAAGAATGCCGAGGCCACGTGGCACCCACATGGCTTAAGAGAACTCCAAGGAATCGTAAATGGAAATACCTTACGCCCTACAATAGCCCCTGGTCAATGGAGACCCTATATGGGAAGAATCCCGCAAAATACATACATTTATTAGGATATTTTCTATAAGGAAAGATCTTTCTGCCCAAGAAACAAGAGTCGCTTCTACACTACTATAAAAACCCCTAAGTCTTCATAAACAAGGTACGCATAATTGACCCCAGCTTTGGCACTCTAGAGTTATGAAAAAGTTCTCTAACTTAACCTTCGGAGGGTATTTGGCCGGTACCATACCGGTACTCTTTGTAAGGTCTTCTTCTTTTTTTGTGTTATGCAGGTTTTGTTTAGAGCTTTTGGGGACTGTGCGGCTTACTGACGATTTTCGACATCATTAGTTGGCGCCGTCTGTGGGAAATTAGAAAGCCATACTACCGCTTCCCATACAAAAAGTTGCATGTTACTTATTCGCTTGATGGCAACCACCAATAACCATCAAGAGGACAAACCACGCACCACTGCACTTAAAAGATAGGTTCAAACTCTTACAGTAGCGGTAAAATGCCTCACCAAGCAAAATCATGACCTAGAGGAGCAGCTGTGCCAAAAGAATGCAGCGCTTAACACCTAAGAGGAGGACCGGGAAGGTACCAGTAATGAGAAAAGGAACTAGGAAGGGTGTCAAGCGACCTCGACGAGCTAGTCCATCGGACGGACTCGCCTTTTACTGCACCTATCACTTCATTCTCCTTTCCACTGAAGTTCTGCATGCCACAGGTAGAAACCTACGACGGGTCAAAGGATCCCTTGGATCATCTAGAATCATTCAAAACCCATATGCACTTGCAGGGCGTTGCGGATGAAATCATGTGCCAGGCTTTCCCGACTACGCTGAAGGGTCCTGCGAGGGTATGATTCAGCAAGCTGATGCCCAACTCTATCAGTACCTTCAAGGAACTAAGCGCCCAGTTTGCTTCACATTTTATAGGAGGGCACAGGTATAAGAAGTCTACTGCGTGCCTAATAAGCATCAAGCAGCGGGAGGAAGAAATGCTGAGATCCTATATAACCTGTTATAACAAAAAGGCCCTTTCAATTGATGAGACTGACGACAAGATACTAGTGGCTGCATTTACCAATGGGTTACAAAAGGGTAAGTTTTTGTTTTACTTATACAAAAATGACCCCAAAAACCATGTCAGATGTACTTTACAAGGCTACCAAGTACGAGAACGCAGAAGACGCATTGCTAGCCCAAGAAGAGGGAGAGACCAAAGGATGTACAGCTAGATAAGGGACGGAAGATGGCTAGAACCGAAGACCGAAGGGAGGATAGGCGCTCCAAACTCCCCATTGGAAGGTTCATAAGTTTCACCCCGCTAACTGCCTCGATTAACCAAGTCCAAATCTAGATTAAGGACAAAGGAGCCTTAATATTTCCTAGTAAACTAAAGGGAGATCCCAGTAAGAGGCCTAAGGACAAGTATTGCCGTTTCCACCGTGATCACGGTCATGATACGTCCAACTGTTACAAATTAAAGCAGTAGATAGAAGCTCTTATTAGACAAGGAAAACTGCAAAGATTCGTTAGCAAGGAGAGGACGGACCCACCACAGGAGCAGACTGCCTGAAATGAAAACGAGCATCCCAGGAGATGTAAGGATGACCGTGGGGGGAACCACAGCTTCCAGTTCGTCCAGGAAGGCACGTAAAACCTACCTACGGATGGTGTAGAACGTCCAGCTGACAGGCTTCATCCCAAAGATGGCACGGATTAACAACCCTGTAATTGGGTTCACAGAGGAAGATGCCCTGCGTCTCTATCACCCATATGACGATGTGCTTGTAGTGAGCATATGGGTAGGAGACTACAACACCCACCGGGTCCTTGTGGACAATGGGAGCTCTACTGATATCTACTACTATCCAACGTTCTAGCAAATGAGGATTGAGAGAGAACGGTTGGTTCCAACCAACGCACTGTTCGTTGGATTCGAAGGAACGAGAGTATACCCCCTCGACACGATTACTTTGCCTGTGAAGGTTAATGATTACCCTCAACAGATCACCAAAGATGTCTCTTTCCTGGTTGTTGATTGTTCGTCCGCCTATAACACCATCCTGGGACGGCCTATCCTTAACTCGTGGAAGGCCGTAACATCAACTTACCACTTGATGATCAAATTCCCTACTGAGTATGGAGTGGGGGAGGTACAAGGAGATCAAGTAGCGGCGCATGAGTGCTACATTGCCATGTTGGAGATGGATGATCATTTACAAACAATGTTTATAAAGGAGTAGCGGACGATGGCAGAACCCATAGAAGGGCTAGAAGAGGTGCTCCTTGACAATTCTAAGCCCGAGTGAACGACCAAGATCAGCACTCTTGCCAGCCCATTGGTACGACAGGCGCTCACTGTATTTCTGAGAGAGACCCAAGATGTTTTCGCCTGGAGCCATGAAAACATGCCTAGAATTGATCCTTCGGTTATTGTCCATAAGTTGAATATATAGTCCTCTTTTCCCCCCATTCGTCAGAAGAAATGAGTATTTGCATAGGAGCAAGACAAGGCCATAGCGGAAGAGGTTCAAAATTTACAAGAAGCAAGATTCATATGAGAAGTATACTACCCAAAATGGTAAAAGAGGCCAACAGGAAGTGGAGGATGTGCGTGGACTTCACAAACCTGAACAAGGCATGCCCTAAGGACAGCTACCCATTTCCATGAATCGACATCTTGGTGGATTCAATAGCGAGACACTAGTTGCTAAGTTTCATGGACACATTTTCTAGTTACAACCAGATCAAACTAGCTGAGGCTGATCAAGAGAAGACTTTATTTGTCACCAACCAAGGTCTCTTCTACTACAAAGTAATGTCGTTCAGACTCAAGAACGTGAGAGCCACATATCAAAGGCTGATGAACAAGATGTTCACACGGCAGATCTGGAGGAATGTTCAAGTCTACGTGGACGACATGCTGGTAAAAAGCATTCGGGAGGATGACCATCTGGACGACCTGAAGGAAACTTTCGATACCCTTTGCTCTTATAACATGAAGCTAAATTCGAGCAAATGCGCATTCAGAGTGACGGCTGGAAAATTCCTTGGGTTCATGGTATCCCAAAGAGGTATTAAGGTCAACCCAGATAAAATACAGGCCATAATGGAGCTGACCATGCCAAAAAACGTCAAGGAGGTACAAAGTCTAAAAGGTAAGGTAGCTGCACTGAACTGATTCGTCTCAAGAGCAACAGATAGATGCCTACCGTTCTTCCACACTTTGAAAAAGTCCTTTGAATGAATGACCGAGTGTCAACAAGCATTCGAGGACTTGAAGGCGTATCTTTCTTCCCCACCTTTGCTGAGCCCATCCAAACCAGGTGAAGAATTGTTCCTCTACCTAGTTGTCTCCTTAGCCACTGTCAGTGCAACTTTAGTCAGAGAAGAGGACGGAGTTCAAAAGCTTGTATACTTCACGAGCCGAGCACTTCGGGGGGTGCAGAAGAGAAGTACCCACCAATGAAAAAACTAGCTTTCGCCCTAGTAACAGCAGCCCACAAATTCAAACCTTATTTTCAGACGCACACGGTGATTGTTCTAACGGACAAGCCTCTACGAAGAGCAATGAGTAGCCCAGAAGCAGCCAGACGAATGGCGCTATGGGCAATTGAATTGAGTGAGTTCGATGTGCAGTATCGCCCCCGCACGACCATAAAGGGGCAAGTTATCGCTGACTTTATCGCGGAATTCACGCACATAGAAGGTCAGGGGGTAGGAGGAGTTCCTTAATGGAGTATCCACACGGACGAATCGTTAACCAGACAAGTAGGTGGAGCTAGTGTGGTACTCCACAGCCCAGAAGGGGACGAGGTTGAATGCATGATCCAACTCGATTTCCCTACGACAAATAATGAGCAGAATATGAAGCCTTGATAGCAGGGTTGGATCTGGCAAAAGCAGCAAGAGCCGCAGATGTGGTAGTGTATTGCGACTCTCAAGTGTTCACCAACTAGGTTAACGGCGACTATGAGTGAAAAGGCGAACGGACGAAGAAGTACCTCAAGCAGGTGAAGAATTGGGTAAACAACCTTCAAGCAAGGTTTGTTCAAATCCTAAGGGAGGAGAACGAGCATGTCAACCGTCTTGCCAAGGCTACATCAGTAGAACATATGCACATTCGTAATCAGGTACTATCCTTCGTTCAGCTATCACCATTAATAGACAGTATCAATGTGCATAAGATAGGCATCGAGAATGATTGGATGACACCAATAACCTCCTATCTAAAGGATGGTGTACTACTTGACAACAAGGAGGTTGCAAGGAAACTGAAGGTTCAAGCAACACGATTTGTGTTGATTAAAGAAGTACTATACAAAAGGGGCTATTCCCACCCGTACCTGAGGTGTCTTATCCCCAAAGAGGCAGATTACGTCATGAGAGAAGTTTATGAAGGAGTCTACGGAAACCTTTCTGGATCACGGTCATTAGTGCACAAACTAATTCAGGTAGGACACTATTGGCCTACCATGCAAAAAGATGTCGTTGCATATGTCAAAGCTTGCGACAAGTGTCAAAGGTTTGGCAGCCTCATCCAGCAACCGACATAGGAACTCACTCCAATGACGGCCCCATGGCCTTTCACTCAGTGGGGATTGGACATCATGGGTCCATTCCCAATAGCAATTCAAGAGATAAAATTCCTGGTGGTCGGTATAGACTACTTCACCAAGTGAGTAGAAGCCAAAGCTCTAACTACCATCACGAAGAAGAATGTGCGAAGCTTTGTATGGAGAAATATCATTTGAAAGTATGGTATACCTAAAGTACTGGTCTCGGACAATGGGAAGTAGTTTGACAATGACGCGTTTAGAAACTTTTGTTCGTAGCTAGGGATCAAGAATCACTACTTTTCACCCGCCCTCCCTCAAACTAATAGACAAGTTGAGGTCACGAACCGATCCTTGCTCAAAATCATCAAGACTCGACTTGAAGGGGCAAAGGGTATATGGCCTGAAGAATTACCAAGCGTTTTATGGGCTTACAAGATGACAGCAAGGATGCCTACAGGAGAGACTCTGTTTCACCTGGCATATGGAAGCGATGTCGTCATCCCAGCCGAAGTAGGACTCACAAGCTACAAAGTGGGAAACTATGACAAGAGTAGGAATGATGAAGTTGTGCGCCTACAACTTAATCTAGTGGACGAGGTCAGAGCAACGGCTAAGCAAAGGTTAGCACGGTACTAGGATCTCATGGCCAAGCACTACAACTCCAAAGTTAGACACAAGGACTTCCAAGTTGGAGACCTTGTCTTAAGAAAGGTGATGGGCGCCATAAAAGACACCACACAGAGGAAACTAGGACCTAACTAGGAAGGGCCATACAGAATTGCATCATGGCATAGGAAGGGAACCTACCACTTGGAGACACTGGATGGGCAAAAGTTGCATCACCCATGGAACACAGAGCACCTAAAGAAGTACTACCAGTAGACAGTGGCACGAAAAACAAAACTCCTCATTTCTAGTGTATTTCCTTTTAATTAGTTTTTACTATTTACAGTACTTTTAAGCCCGAACGGCAGTCTTTTTTTTTTTTTATAGAACAATATCTACATATATCTATCACATAATAAGAGGAGTTTATTCAGAAATATCATGTGCGTATTTGTATCTCTACAAAACCGTGTATATAACCAATTTCTTACGTAAACAAGATGACTTGCAACTTGTTAAGTCCCTAAACAAACGGATTCACCAAGGGGTGAGTCAAAATTATTGTCCATAAGTGGACGGGTTCATCCTAAGGGGTGATCTAAAATTATAAAGTCCATAAGTGGACGGTTCATCCTAAGGGGTGATCTAAAATTATAAGTAGGATGAGTTAAAATTATTGTCCATAAGTGGACGAGTTCATCCTAAGGGGTGATCTAAAATTATTAAGTTGTGAGAGACCGCGCCCCCAGCCCGTTTTTATGGAATGTTGGGCCAAACCCACGTGAATGGGTGGAGTCGTGTTATTGCCTCTCAAAATAGAGGTTCGACTAGTTATATTTTCCTCTCTAAATTAAGGGTTTTACAATGGAGTCACCACTTATTTAATTATTGGAAAGATAAGAAAACCATAATTGAAAAATTCCTCATTTGATTAATTTGTAATTAAATTTACATTGATCATAGAAAAATTATATGGCTTTGATCCTAGATACAAACTAAGATAAAGTATATGATTTTGTTTCCTAGTTACAATCTAAAAATCAAAAATTACATGCATAAGCATTTGATCTACTAACCCTTAATCTTAACTCGGAGGTTATGTTACAAGATGGGAAGGTGTTAGGCACCCACCTTACCTAGTGAAACCGGTCTTCTAGATTATGGTGGTCAACATTCATATCACATCATACAATATGTTATCAATCAATTTGCATGTTGAATTTAATGTGTGTGCATGTGATAAACTCTAATTCAATTTATTAAGTATTGCATTTGGATTGAAAAATAAATTCTAGTGAATGTGTGTGGATGATGATATCCTAGATTCAAGGATTTGAAAGAATTATTAAACAAACATGTTTTTCATGTTTTTGATGTAAATTTAAGATCGAAGCTAGTGTTATGCATGAACATATGATGAACAACCAAGAACATATGAAGAACACATAAGAACATTTAAGAACATTCAAACATATTTAAGGGAATTATCATGCTTTAATATTAAATTCTCATCATGACAACATAAACAAACAGTTAGGGAAGGGGATTATACCTTCATGCAAGATCCATATGGTGGAGGAGGAGACTCTTGATGGAGGTTCTAAGGGTGGAGGAAAAAAAGAGATAGGAGAGGGAGAGTGAGTCTCACTCAATACCTTTAGACTTAGGAAGACCAAGATATGATAAGGCTACTCAACTTCATTAGAACTCAAGAGAAGATGAGAGGAGAGGCTTTTTTGTCTTTTAGAATGAAGGAGAGTGGGGGTTTATATAGTAGTAGTGTAGGAAATATGAATGGAATGCCATTTAATGAGGATTGACAAAGAATCATGAACCTAGACCTCATTTTAGCTTTTGGGGAAATCTGGTGCATTAAATGTGGAGATTGATGAGAGTGAGGAGCAAGTAAAGTTCGGTTTTCCCGTAACTACTGCAACAGCCTGTAGAGCCAACTTTAAAAAATCATATATAACTCAATTCTAATCGGAATTGTCTCATTCTTATGCTCAAATTGAAGCCCTGGATGTCTAGTTTCTGGAAAAATTAACCTCATTCAAAGATTCAAAATACCATGAGAGATATCGATGAAATGGTGAGCAGAGGTCATTTGTTAGAAAATGGTTTCAGCACAATTAACATTAATAGGTCC
>JAOXJQ010122379.1:0-18050 GCA_025762765.1 Quercus bicolor | reverse complement strand
CTTTTTTGCTTCGACCCACAAAGGAAGGGAGACCCAAATACTTCTCATATTGCTTGATTTCAGGCACACCTATCATAAAGATAATTGTGTCTTGCATCTCTTGGGGAACGGTCTTGCGAAAGAATAGAGTTGTTTTATCTCTATTAAGTTGCTGACCGGAAGCTCTTTCATATGCCATAAGGATGTTCAGAACATGTTGGCACTCCTGGATAGTGGCCCTGCAAAACAATAGACTATCGTTTGCAAAAAATAAGTGGGTAAGTCTTGGACCATTCCTGCAAATGGAGATACCCCTTATCTGCCCTGCTATTACAGCTCGATTGATCAAGCCATGGAGTCCTTCGGTGCAAAGGAGAAAAAGATAAGTTGAGAGAGGGTCACCTTGTTTTATACCTTTGCTAGGATAAATGGTACCTATAGGCTCTCCATTGATTAAAATCGAGTAAGAAACAGTGGTAATGCACATCATCATCAGAGCAACCCATTTGTCATGAAATCCCATCTTCTGTAATAGCCCTTCCATGAAACCCCACTCCACTCGGTCATAAGCCTTGCTCATGTCAAGTTTCAAAGCCATAAAACCTGTTTTGCCTGATTGGTGATGTTTCATATAATGGAGAGTTTCAAAAGCCATCAAAATATTATCTGTAATAACCTTTCCTACTTGGAAAGCACTCTGATTTTCAGAAACAAGATAAGGTAACACCTTTTTCAAGCGATTAGCTAGAACTTTAGACATCAATTTGTAGATAACATTACACAAACTAATCGGTCTAAATTCATAGATAAATTTAGGGCTTTTAACTTTAGGGATGAGAGTAACATAAGTATGATTAAGATCATGTGGGATATAACAATTATTAAGACAGTCAAGCACAGCATAAGAGACATAATCACTCACTACAGACCAAAAGGATTGGAAAAAGATTGGAGGCATACCATCTGGGCCCGATGCCTTCAATGGTTCCATATGTTTTAAGGCAACTTCAACCTCTTCCCTAGTGAAGTCTTTAGTGAGCTCCTGATTCATGTATGCTGACACCTTGGGTTCTATTGTCTCCAACATTACATGCATATCAGAAGGTTGCGAGGAAGTAAATAAAGACTCATAGAACTTGACTACTATCTCCTCAACTTGGCTATCTGAAGTGCACCAATCATTGTTATTGTTCTTGAGTCCATAGATTCTGTTCCTCTTATACCTGTGAGAAGCACGACTGTGGAAATACCGAGTGTTATGGTCCCCAGATTTTAAGAACAAAGATCTTGCCCGTTGTTGCCACATCAAACTCTCTTTATCTAGTAATTCATTGACCTCCATCTAAACTTCTCTTACTGTGATAGTATCACTCCTCCTAGCTGCTTCCTATTCGGCCCTAATCAACTCCCTTGTTTTTTCCTCTAGTTGGCGTCTAATGCTCCCAAAAGAATGTCTACTCCATTCAGTCAACCGAGTCCCACACTCCTTAATTTTTTGCGCTACCAACGACATGTGCCTGACTACCGAACCATCTTCCCAAACCTCCTTAACGGTGTCACCACATCCACTCCAACCACATTTGTTCAAAGCGGAACGGTTTATTCTGGCATGCCACAGTACCTTCCGGTTTAACAATGATAGGATTATGGTCCAATGAATGGGCACTAATGTGTTGTACTCTAGTTGCTAGTTTTTTTTTCCAGCCAAGAATCACTTGCAAATGCCCGGTCAAGTCTCTCTAATACTACACCACCTGCTCGTCTTCCTCTCCACGTGAATTTATGTCCAACAAATCCCAAGTCTACAAGCCTGCACTCATCAACCACATCACGAAATGGATTCATCTCCGATTCTCTCCTTGGTGCTCCACCAATTTTTTCATGACTTCTAAGTATTTCATTAAAATTTCCTTCGCAAATCCATGGTAAGTTAAATTTTTTGCCTTAGACCTCTCAACAGTTCCCATGTTTCAGTTTTTCTCCCAACTTCAGGAAAACCGTATATGCCAGTGAATCTCCATGCATCAGCCTTCCCCTTATTAATGATGGCGCCGATATGATTAAGCGACGCCAAGTTAACCTCCATGTCTACTGAGTTCTTCCAGAAGAGAGCTAACCGCCTGCTCTCGTCACCCGCCTTACCACCCACACTTCATCGTATTGTAATTCATCACAAAGTCGTTTAAGCCTCGCTTCATCCACCCAAGTCTTGGCCAAAAATAGGACGGAGGGATCTTGCGCCCACACGAACTTTGCAAGCTCCTAAACTGTGCGTTGGTTCCCAAGCCCCCGCATATTCCAACACATGAAATTCATAGTTCTCGATGGGGCTGAATGTCAGCCTCCGCCGTTGGGTAATCACAAGCATAGTCTAGTGTCTCTTCTGAAGTTTTACGTTTCTGTATCGGGTTCGCCTCTGCTGGAATTGTGTTGTTGCGTTTTCCAAGTTTTACTACAACCCCAGACTTCTCTTGAGACGTAGAGACCTAGCAACCCTTGTCCATCTTGTGGGCTTGCTAATAACATTAGTGGACTTGCTAAGAATATTAGTTGGGTCCACATTCGGCCCATTAGGGGAAGATGTGGCTGTCTCATTAGTGGCTTTGGTAACGGCTTCCTCTGATAATTCAAAACTTTGCATACCCTTATCAATATCCTTTATTTTCTCCATAAAATCCTCCTGACTGTTGTCCGACTTTGCAGGGATGGAGTCAAACACGGGATTACAATTTGCTATAATTGGCAAATCATTAAATTCTGCATTACCGTTACCTCCAGGAATCACACTTTCCTTCTCCGGCGATACCGGAGTTAATGGCTATGAGACTGGTGGCTGCCTCGGGGTTGTTGTTCCACTGCTTCTTTTAGGTACCGTTTTTTCTGGTATCTTTTTCCTCCCCTCAAAATATCCTAGAACATGAACCACATGCTTGCTCGACGGGAAAACCAGTTTCGCCCGTATACTGGAGTCATACTTCTTCTTGCTTTGATCCAAGCTCCCTTCACTTTGGAGTCAAATCTCACAGTCTTTATTGTCGTGATCCAGGCAGCCGCACCAATAACACGAGTTCGTGAGTCTTTTGTACCTGAATGAAACCCAAGTCTTCGTACCATTTTCAAGGGTCACCACTCTTCCTCGGTACAGCGGCTGGGTAATATTCACTATCACTTTGACCTTAATGAAACCATCCCCCCCTCCCCCCCGGCCGTCTCTTTGGGACCAGCAGACTTCACCACCTTACCCACTGTCGAGCATATCTCTTCTGCTGTCTCTCTATCCATATAACCCAATGGAATGTTGTGAACTTGCACCCACAATGCAGCTTCATTCAAACTATAATCTTCAAGGACCTTATCCTTATTAAAACGCTGAAATACAATAAGGTGTTTATCAAAACTCCAAGGCTCATTTTGCAGCACCCTCTCTGCATCTGATTCATTATCAAAAACGAAAAGGAGTTTATGGTCTCCCAGATTCCGTATCTGGAAACCATTGCGTGTTTTCCAGATAGGAGTGAACGTTCTTGCTACTGCATCTATACTCAGTGCTCTACTAGTCAGAAATCTAGCCACCAGCGAGAATTCTTCTATAGGGCACTTCTTCTTCAATTTCATGTCATCACCCTCTCTATTGAGAAGAGAAAGATTATTCCACCCATGTGTAATCTCGTCCATGAATGGAGGAAGGCAAGACAACTCAACTCTTTTCACACTCTGTTTCCCTTACCCCAAAAAAGAACCCAACAAGCCCTGCCAATACACTTGGTACTGTAGGGAACAAATAATTGCCTTTTGTCGAAGGTACTTCAATTCTACAATCGTACAGTAAGCAAGAGGTAACGTCCTAGCTTCCTAGACGAGAGAGAAACCCTCTCTTTTCTTTTTTAAGTGTGTGATTTTTGAAAAATTAAACATGTATTTGACTCTTTAATTATCAAAAAAAGAAAAAGAAGCGTAAGTGTTTTATTTGAAAACAAGAGACAGAGAATGATTGAAGTGTAAGTGATTTGTACATTTTAAGTTTTATTTATCTATATTATTTGAAAAAAAATGGTCAAGTTAATTACATTGATAGCGGGGAAGTAGGAGCTCAAGGATGGGTAATTGTTTTAAGTTTATGTTTCTCTTTTAGTGCTTGTTTCCCATAAAAATCTATTAATTACATTTTATATACAGACATTTTTTGAATTCCTAAGTGAATGGAAAAACAACAATTACAAAAAAAAAAATTGTGGTGGAAACTTAACAAAAACGGTCGAGTTATGGGTTCCAGCCAGAGGGTAGGAAGATCTTTGTAAGGCTTGTCGAAATTATCATTACTTTTCAGGATAAAAATTTTTTTTTTTGGTAATTTAGTTTGCAAAATATATATTCTACCCGATTTGAATATCTCCCATAAACCCTCCCCTGAAGAAGATGAAGAAGAATTTGAAGATGGTGACCAAAGAAGTGATATTGACCACTTTCAGTGGATGGTGGTAGTGGTAGTTAGAACAGTATACCGTATTTCCATATACCAACTGTACCAAAATATCATATCACTCTCGACTTTTCTTTTATGAAATTTTCACTATTAAAAAAGGACTTAAAGATTATTTTGTGAGCTAGTTGTACCATCCCATGTTTTTTTATTCTTCAGATAGGTGCAATCTCATTCGCATGATGAGGGATCTGTATAATCTAAATCCAATCATATTCAAAAAAACATTTTACACTTGAATTTTACAGATTCAAATCTTGGTGATCAAGAATAAGTGTTGGTGGTGCTTTTTATTGTGTGTTGAATCACAAAAGTAATTTTAATTCTCTATATAACAAAAGCAATGACTTTGCTCTACCATTATACATTAGAAATGTTCCCGACCATTTTTCCTAGAAGGTGTGTTTTTCTTTACGCTTGTTATGTTATATTTTTTTCAAATTTTTTTTTTTTTTTTTTGGGTAGAAAAGGATGTAATATAACCAAACTAAACAGGGGAAGCAGATACAGGACAAAGCCTGTTTACATACTGCCCACGATAGTCAGCTTCAACAAAAGGAACAATTCCCACAAGAGGAAAAGAGAATACAACAAAATCATTTACCATGGATGCTCCTAACTTCGCCAATTGATCTGCACACATGTTTGCTTCTCTGTAAACATTTCTAAAACTTACTTGGGAAATCTGACTAGCTAAATGTCTGCAATCTTCCATCAATGAAGAATTCACAGCATTAGATTTAGACTGATTAGAGAATGCATCCACCAAGGCTTTGGCATCCATCTCCACAATCAAAGCTTGGACCTTGGCTTGCACACAAAGGATAAGCCCATCTCTAAGGGACCACAACTCAGCTAGACAACTATTCATTGGACCAATTTTCCTGGCATAACCAAGCATCCAGTTATCCTTCTCGTCTCTAACCACACCTCCACCTCCAGCCAAACCGAGGGAATCAACTGATGAGCCATCCGTATTAAGCTTCTTCCAGTCGGTATTAGGCTTCTCCCATCTAATGCTTTTCAACTCCACTCTTTTTTCTGCTGTATGGCTGCTTGCATAATAATTATATTCCATGACTCGGGCCAAAATCTCCTTAGTAACATTCAGGTTCTGCACTTCTCTCTTGAACACATGATGATTTCTATTTTTCTAGATCATCCATATTGCGAACAAAAAAACCTGGAACCACGGTAGATGACCTTGCCTATGACTCAGCTTAGCATTGCAATTAGAAACCAACCACTCCTTAAGGTTCTCCGCAAAAAAAAAAAACCGGGTCCGAGGGTAGAACTCCATGCTGGTACCAAATGGCTCTAACTGAGGGGCAATCCCTCAAAGCATGGATAATGCTTTCAGGACTATTAAGACAAATTGGACAAGAATTCTCGATATTCATACCTCTTGCCAAGAGACACTCCCTTACACCGATGCTGTGGTGCATACATTGCCAAACAAAAAATTGAAATCTTGGCAGTGTTTTGAGCTTCCAAATCCACCTCCCCCTAAAAGGCACATCAAGATTAGGCAAGGTTAGAGAATACGCTGTCTTTAAGTCAAACTCACCCTTAGACAATAACTTCCAGGCTAATTTATCTTCTGTTCTTGTTGTTAAGGGAATTGGGGTGGCTTGAATGGCCTTTTTAATATCATTTGGCAACTCCATCTGCGTTCTATCCCAATCCCATCCACCAGGATGGCCCACTTCCTTAAGCTTCAACCCAACTGATTCAAGAGTCAAAGGACCTTGAATGGCTTGCCTTAAAGGCCCAATCCCTAGCCAATTATCATGCCAAAAATCCATATTACTATCTGTCCCAGGTAACCATTTAATATCTTTCTTGAAAATATCTTCACCCTTTTTCAAACTCTTCCAAACTCTAGAGCTAGACAACTTGTTAACATTCCTAGAGTTCACCCGTTGATGATTACAATACTTCATTCTCAGCACCCTTGCCCATGGAGCTTTTTCTTCGGTATGGAACCACCAATTTAGTTTTGCAAGCAAGGCCGTATTCCTGCCTCTGGCTGTTTGGAGGCCCAACCCCCCATCTTCCTTAGGCCTAGTAACCTTTCTCCACCTACCCAATGCATTTTTTTATTATTATCTGAGGAACCCCATAGGAAATTCCTATTTACTCTACCAATGCCCTCTAACACCTTCCCAGGCAGCATGCAGCTCTGCATCACATAGGATGGTATAGTCGAAGAGGCAGCTTGAATTAGGACAGATCTTCCTGCCATGGACAGAAGGTTCGCCTTGCACTTGGCTAGTTTCGATTTGACTTTATCTAACACAAAGTTAAAGTCCTAGTTCGATCCTCCACAGTGTCTAATTGGGAATCCAAGGTACTTCCCTAAACAGCTAGTAGATTGAAACCCGAGAATGGAGACCAAGGTTTCCTCTTTATCCTGGCCAATATTTGGGGAAAAGAAGACTTTAGACTTTGCCTCGCTTATAATTTAACCTGAATCCATACAAAACTTGTCCAAGACTTCTTTAACCACCATACAATTCTCCGTATTAGCCTTGGCAAAGAGAACCAAATCATCGGCAAAAAAGAGATGAGAAAAGGAAGGGTCGCTTCTAGAAGCTTTCACTGGTCTCCAAACAACCTCCTCGCATTTATCTTGAATTAGCTGGCCAAGATACTCCATGCACATGATAAAAATATACGGGGATAGGGGATCCCCTTGCCTTATCTCTCTAGTCGGCATGAAAGGCTCCAAGCTACCGCCATTAAAGAGGATAGAAGTTGACATAGTGGTGATGCAATTCATTATAATCTCAATGAGATTACTAAGGAGGTTAAATATGCTCAACATGCTTTTTATAAAGCTCCATTCCAACTTATCATAAGCCTTTTCTAGGTCGATTTTGAGTGCCATGTACCCCACTTTCCCTCTCATTTTACCTATTGTATGAATGACCTCTTGGACAATAATAGCATTATCCACCCCCCGCCTACCAGGAACAAAAGCTGCTTTACAAGGGGATATAATCTTATCCAAATAGGGGCAAATTCTCCCTACCAACACTTTGGAAATGATCTTATACACCAACTTACAAAGGCTTATGGGACGGTAACTTCCAATTGTCTCAGGACCTTGAACCTTCAGAATAAGGACAATATTTGTGTTATTTAGATAATCAGGAACTTTCCTCTCCCTAAACACTTTCTTGATTTCTTCTCTAACCGAGTCCCCAACAATGGTCCAAAACCGCTGGAAAAAACTAGCATGAAGACCATCCGGTCCAGGGGCTTTTAAAGCCTTCAACGACCACAAAGCAGCTACAATTTCCTTCTCTGACACCATAAGGCTAATACTTTCTTTTTCTTCCTCCGACAGTTTGGCCTGCCATTGGGAATGATAATTCAACTCCCTTGTGGTTGAGACTTGGCTAATGGTGTAAAGCTTGAAAAACCCTTCCCTGAAGTGATCCATAACTTCCCTTTCCTCAAAAATCCAATCCCTTGCCCCATTTTTAACTGACCAAATATGGTTTCTTTTCCTTTTGGCTAGGGCTGATATGTGATAAAAGGAAGTATTACGGTCACCCATCACCAACTAGTTCATTCTAGCTTTTAAAGCCCAAAGCTCTGTTTCTTGGCCATTCACCATGTCCAAATCCTTAAGATGCTGAGACTCTAACAAAATCAGAGAGGGAGAAGGATTATTAGCCATTGCCCTTTGAACTCCATCTAAACGAGCCATGATTCTCCTTTTCTTTGCAAAGATATTCCCGAAATGGTTCTTATTCCACAGCTTAGCCTCCTTCGCAAAGTTTTCTATATTCTCCGAAAGCTCCGTAGACCTCTTCCACGCCTGATTAAATACTCTCGGAAAGGAAGGGTCAGAGAGCCAGAAGCTTTGAAAACGGAACGGTCTATTAAGATAATTCATCCTCCTAGGTAGAGTTTCAAGCAGAATTGGGCAGTGATCCGAGTGACATCTCGTGAGATGGGAAACTCTAGCTTCCGGACAAATAAGGCACCAGCTCGGATTCATGAAGTATCTATCAATCCTTTCCTGGATAAAATAGTTGGCATCTCTCTTATTTGTCCAAGTAAACCTTGGCCCATTGAACCCTAAATCCACCATATTACACCTATCTAAGCATTCCTTGAATAAAAGGGATCTATTAATGCTCACTGGTCTACACCCCAACTTATCCTCATCAAACAAGGGTTCATTAAAATCTCTAGCTATCGCCCAGGGTTTATTATGCATCTCTGCCACACTGGACATATTATTCCACAAAATACTTCTCTCCTCACTCCTCGGGCTAGCATAAATTGCAGTGAAAAACCAGGATAGATTAGAGTATAGTACCTTGACCTCAACATGAATCTCTTGTTCTGTAGTAGCCAGCTGATCAATCTCCACCATGTCTGAATTCCATAACAGCCACAAGCCTCCAAAACGGCCAATTGTCTCCGTAATAATTGCACCATCGAATGGAAGTCTGTCAGTGATCTCCCTTACTCTTTCTCCCCCAAGACGGGTTTCCATTATTACCATTATTGCCGGATTGTGTATCCCTACCAAGTCCCTTACATGTTTCTAAAAATTGGGCTTCAAAACCCCTCTACTATTCCAAACTATAAAATTCATAATAAAATGAAAAATGGGAAAAGGGAACATATCAAGCGGGAGCAGTAACTCCACCACCATTCTCGAAATCCATCCCAGTTTCACCATCACCAGAATCCCCCTGCACACTAATCTTGCTAATATGAGTCCGCTGATCAACTGGATCGGCTTGAACAATGGAATTAGCTTGAAGGCTTGGCTCGGCTGGGTGGCAACTCGGTCTTCCACTAACGTCACCGACCTTGCTGCCTTTGGGACAGTCTGAGTGAACACTGGAATTTTCTCCTCCTCCGATACCCACACTCCGGTTCGACGCCACATCAGGCTCTTCACTCTTCTTTCCCTTAGCCTTAATCCCCACTTCATTTTGGACCGGAGATGTAAACTGAAATTTGTTCTCATGACTGCCCTTGCTGCCATCAGAGGTGCGCCAACTCCAATTCTGAGAGTTAAGAGCTTCTGGCTTCATTTGAGTAGAGATAGCCCTACTCCTAGCCAAACCCTTTTTACCCCTTACTGACGGGCTCATTTGCAAAATAGGCCCATGCCTATTCGGACTAGCCCCCACACTAAATGGGCCCAACTGATTGTCCTTCAGACTGGGTTCCGGAACACCAATCTTCTGCGGATTTGTCTCCTTGGCCCAGCCTATCGAGATGGGCTTCATTGCAGTCCTTTGTCCACTAGCCTGATGTACCTCTGCTTTCCTTGAACTTGTATGTCCGTCCGAAACAGCAAAGTTCCTAGCTCCACGCTGTCCATTTTTCCTACGTGTCACTAACATCCAAGGCCCGTACGAGTCGTTAGCCTTTGTCGTTCCACTACCCTCTGACATGCCACCCTCAATGACTGTACTAGCCGTGTCATGCACCATACGTGACCCTGCTGAATCACCATGATCATCGTTGCCTCCTCTCATCGGTGATGAAGAAGTCCGAATAATGTGTGGACAGTCCTCTTTCTTGTGACCTACCCTACCACAAGCAAAACACAACTTCTGGATCCTCTCATAAACCACCAGCTGATCGAATTTGCCTATAAGCACTGTATTAATAACTGGTTTATTCATATCCACTTGAATACATAATCTCGCATATTTTCCTCTCGCTTCCATGGTGGTTTGAGCATCAATCCGTAAAACTTTGCCAATAGCTTCTCCAATTTGTTTAAGCACCTTCGTTTCGTAAAGTTCCAATGGCAGCGCATGTAATCGAACCCACACCGCTATCGAAGAGACATTGGCTACTGCTAGTTTGAAGAAAGGCTCCCAAGGTCTGATCGATAAAAATTGCCCTTCGATGAACCAAGGACCTTTCTCTAGGATTGAATCCATATCCTCTTTCAGGGTGAATCGAACGGAATAAAAATTGCACCCAAGATCGACGCAGTCCAGTCTTCCGTTTGGTTTCCAAATGTACTGAAGCTTGCTTTGGAGAAAGTTAAACCCAATCGTTTTCCCGTACGACTTAATAATCAGTGTTTGAGACCACGGTTCTCAGATTCGCAACTTCGTTTCCCTGGAAAGCTTCACCACTGCTAAACTGTCCCTCAGATTAGTAACCTTATCATTTGACTCGGCGTCATCGTCCATCAAATCCATAAAGTCAAAAGCTTTAGCAAAAGCTCCTGGGATTTCTCCGACTAGTTTATCTCTGAAGGAAGTTTTCAGCGACCCCCACACACTCTAATGTCTCTGATCTTGGCTGCCTTCACTTAGACCTTCATTGAACTCAGCATGGTGAACATCCTTCACCTTCTTTTTGCTTCGCAATAACTTAGCTTCCTCCTCTCTAGAGAGAACCTGGTGTTTAGAGAGACCCATCCTTCCTATCATTCTATATAGCAAAAATGTTACCAATCAGTGCCAAGTCAAAAACCATATATATATATATATATATTTTTTTTTTTTTCAATTAGTATAATATGACAATGACATATTTTTTTTTTTTAAGGGGGAGGTTATCACAAAGATATTGATTTGGAGATTAAGAATCTCTTTCTTGGGGTTTCCACTGTGATTATTGACTGAGCAATTCGTAATTTGCATGGTTATTGGAGTTTGTTTGGATCCACCACCACCACCACCACTTTGCCATATCTTCAATGCATTTCACCATATGGGTGGTGTTTTCCATATTATAGCTGAAGCAATTCTTCTATGTTTTGATAAATGCTATGAAATCTGCATCAATTCGTTGGTATAGAGTTCTAATGGGGTTGGATTGATAACGAAGATGGGTATGGATGTGATAGGTTTGGGAATGGATGTATATGCAGTGGTAGTGGTAAAGGTAGGGTGGCAGAAGCGACATTTAGTTCTTCGCACACCTAGGGTTGCTTGGAAACAACTCCAAGCTTTGGACTAATTCTTGAAGAAAAGGTTTTGGTAGGAATTAAAATGTGATTTGGTAGTATGTGAGGTAGAGTTTTGATAGGTAAAAGACTACAAAATTCTCCCAAATGAGAGGAGTGTTGTGGTATACAATCATTGGCGAATTTCTAACAAACTATGTACCTAAGAGTTCACTTTCTTTTAAAGAAGAAAAGAGTATAGAAAAAAAAAAAAAAAAAAAAAAAAAAAAAAAAAAAAAAAAAAAAAAAAAAAAACCTTGATGACATTTTGATCATACTCTTTATAAAAACAAATTCCCATTGCTAAACTTGAAGGGAATCATTGACCGCTTCTTTTTTTTCTTTTTTTAAATCTTTTCTTTCTTCTCACTGTAATTGATAATAAGGGTTTGGATAGTAGAATCTAGGATGAACTTTCGGGTGCGATTTGCAAATTCAATAGATAAATGGCATGGCAACAAATGAGTGACCAAAAAATGCCTCTAACCTCCTTAGTAACCGCCGACTTCCTTGAAGAAAAACAATGACCATTCTAATAAGGTTCAGCAAAGAAGGATGGGATGAATTCTTGGATTAGTCAAATATGTTTTGGGATTGGATGTATTTAGTTAAGGTTTGGTATTTTGCTTTAGTTATTTCTTTTCTTTTTGCTTGAGGTATTTCTTTGCTTTGAAGAAATTACACTTCATTAATGCAGGACTCTGTTACTTTTCTTTTCTCATTGTAGATTGCAATGTGTGAAGCATTGCTGTGATGTAATGCTACCTATGTTTTCCAGTTTGCTTTGTGCATTCCTACATTGTTGATTCTTATTATTAGTTTCATGGGACTAAGTTTTTGATCGAAATTTGACAGAAAAATCAATTTTTTGTTACTCTTTTGGCAGGTTTTGGAACTAGTTTGCTCACAATTCTAATGGGATTGGCGCTATTTTTTTGCAAAGGTGTAGCCTTTTTATATTGTTCTTGTATTTCTAAGTCTTGGAGATAGTGAATTACTTTTTTTGGGTAAAATTGTAAAATTTTAAACTCAATGAACATGTTTATGGTGTAATCCATTATGTTAATTTCTTGTTAGATTAAACTTAACGTAGTTGTATTAATGTATTCAACTTTGGACACCTTGTACCAATTCTAGTTTGAGAATCTTGGCGTAATAACGAACTAATTGCCACATCTGAAAGTAGAACATTATTTTCAGTGCCCGTAGTTTGATTATTAGGGTATGATGTGTTTCCTTTTTATTGATTTTTCTTGCATTTGATTTTGCAGTACTTTTTAATTTTTATTTCCCCCTCAACAGGGATTAGACTAGAGTAGTTGTTTATGCAAGGGTTGCACTTTCTAACATGGCTATTATATGCATGAGAGTCGAAGGCTAAAGCTTTTGCAATTTGGGAATTTAGAATCTTTATGAAATGATTCAAGCTTTTGAGTTTATGTTGGCTTGTCTATTGTATTTCTACCTATGTTAAAAGCTCTTTAAACCATCCAGCGATGTTAGAATCAATTGAAATGAATTACAAGTTATCTTTATTTAGAGGTTTAGTTGATAAGTTTGCAGGTTTGAGCACTATTTCAACATTTACACTAATTTGAAGCCATATTGAACTGTTTTAACTTTTAACTTAATACAAATATCTTTGTTCACCTTATTTCTCTCATTTGGTAGAATTTTGTTCCATGTGGGGCAACCTTATTCAATTATTGGTTTGCTAATGAGCTCTAGCTCAACTAGAATTTTCTCCCCTACTTGGAAGGTAACTTCTTCACAAGTGCGACCAAATGAATATAAGCCAAGGTATCGAGCTGTGAATCCTTTAGGCAATCAAATCTATGAAGATGAATGGACTTCAAATCCAAATGTTGCCATTCAAACACAACCCAGGTTCATCTAGTGGGTTGGACCATCTTTGTTTCAACTTGGCCTAATGCAAAGCCGTTTGCAGACTAACATTTTTAAAAATAACTGGGCCTGACGTCTGTGGCAATCCATTTGGTGCACTCGTAACATACATATGTTACCATGAATAGAGCCATAAAACGTTACTAATCTCAATGGTGTTACTTATTGATCAATGATCGACTGGGGATAATGAACTGGACTAAACAAAGTATTTTTCTTTCTTCTGAATGGACCCATTAGGTGGAGCCCAGTTAATAACCATAATCAGCATGGAACATGGATACCTTCTAAGGCCTAAAAATGACGAACTACTATGCTTGCAGCCCAAATGCCTTTTTTTTTTTTTTTTTTTTTTGTTGTTGTTGAGAATCAGCCCAAATGCTTTTTAAACGCCGACTATAGTGTCTATGTAGAAAAGAATTGGTCCAATTGGAGATATCCCTAATCCCCTTTTATCACCTTCTTGTGTATATATATAATAAAACAATGATGTGATTACCTTCTTCTGTATATATAAATAAAAAAAGAATGATTCGGACCCCTACTTGAACATATATAAAGTAGGTTACATATCAGAGGATGTGATTATCCTAAGAATGTGACGCATTCTATGCAATCCTCACACCATGGTTGTTGATCAAAAGTTATACGTTCTTGGTGGTTACGAACCGAATCAAAAATCAAGCCGATGGCTGGATAGAGGTTTTTGATCCGGTAGTGGGAAAGTGGGAATCCTTATCCAGTCCTCCCGATCATTATATAGCTAAACACAGCCACTATTTTTGGGAGGCGCGATCATTTTAGTTGTACTTATTCAATTAGTATTAGGCGATCAGAAATTCTGCCTTCTCTTATAGTCTACCATCACGAAGAACGACCCTCAATCGTCTATTGAATACCTTTATTGTGTCATACTGACATTTCTCCAATATACGAACACGAGGACAGGGGCAAGTTTGAGTTGAGTACTGTGTCCGTCCAGAAATATTCCATGGATCGCTTCATTGACTTCTTGGACTGCATGTGGGGCGTAAGTTACCTGTTCTCTCTATATTATTATTATTATTATTACATAGAACTCATGTTTTTATTTGTTGCTATGGCCAAAAACAGCCGTATTTGATATCTACATAATTGATCTTACAAAGCCTATAACTTTGACGAACAATTCTAATGGCTTATATAATTTTGTAGAGGGTGTGGTTGCCTTCTTAAATGCGGAAGCTTTTTGAAGTGCCATTGTCATCCATAAAATCTTCGACATATAGTTTCAGCGAGTTGTTTACAAGTTACCAAAAGGCTACATTTTAAGTTTTAACCATAGCCTGCTCTCTGTAACCCTTTATCATGCTTTTCGCACATGGGGGCTCGATTTGGTGGGACTTGTCAATCCCCCTTCCAACGGGTACATCTAGATTCTCCTGACCACGGAATATTCATTCCTCATGCTTTCTCCACGTATTAGGAGAAAGAACATGGCAATTACTTCTTTTGTTTCTTCATTCAAATAAATCTCCTCCTTGAATCTCAAACCAAGTTGACGGTGTGCCTTTTCCCATTGATAAGTCTTGCCAGTCATATGTTTCTCATCATTTAATTTTGTCTCATGATGGTCTTTTCGCATTGAAATGTCTCATCTATGAAGTATGACCCACAATTGCGATTGAATCAAAACTTATTTATATTGCTATATTTTCCAACATGTAGTACAAGTATTAATGATATACAAGTAAAGTTGGCCTAAAATCCACAAACTTATTACATGCTAATAATACCACCATGACTTTTATTTTTAGCTTTGATTCATAATCATTTTTATTTCTAGCTTCCTTCAATTTTTATTTGTAGCAGGATCAAATTTTGAAAATCAAGAGTTGGAAAGTGGAGGTTATGATGCTAAACTTCCTTCCATAGCATTTTTGAGCTAGCAGCAACAGAATGAGACTCTTAAGCTCTCCATTTCGTGAAAGCATCAGACTCTACTTTCTTCTTAGAAAAAGCCTAGACTAAAAAATGTCTAATAGATATAAGACACATGGCTAGGTGTAAAATGTGAAAAAACGAACCTCTAATGGGACCCATCATCATCTTTTTCCCCTTAATCATTGCCCTAAGCATGTGCTTATTTGATGTGCACCTAAGACTAACATTACGCTTAAGTCATTTACATGTAGTGCTAACATGTGTCAAACTTGTACGGATGGTGGAATTTATACATAGTTGAAACGAAGCAAATGGTCGAAGTATGATAGTGGGTGGCCTTCTTTAAGAAGATGCAGTGAAAAACAGGTATTAATTGTTCCATGTTCTTTTTTTTCTTTCTTTGAGAACTGGAGTCAAAGATGTTGATCACGGAGGATCCTCCACAAGTATAGAATCAACATCCCTGAAGGTTTGTTCCATGTTCTTATGCATGCATTTATTGAGAAGATGATAGGGTCTAAGATTTTTATTTTTATTTTTTAAAGATTGGTGATAAGTGCTTGTACTTGTGAATAGTTTGAGATTTATTACTACAAAAACTAAATAGTTTCGGGATTATGCATGCACAGTTTTTAGTATTTGTGCTTGACTTTCACCCAACGTTAATTTAATTTGCTTACAAGCTATTCGAATGGGTTTTTTCTTTTGCCTTTTCACTCGTCTGGAGGCTAGGACCAATCATCTACTATGCACAATGAGACGAGATGAGACAGAATCCAATAGAAACAAAGTCCCATGAACAATTTGTTCATGTTAACAATTTAGTCATGTGTTCAAATGCTTAACATAAGCGACCTTTTGGACTTTGAATGCATTGTGGATAAATTCTTCATTCCCTTATGTATTTTGGGTTGGGTTGAAAAGTGGATGAGTAGGGTTGACTAAGATGAACCTACCCTAAATGGATGACTAAGGTTTATGGGCTTATCTCTATATAATTTCATATAGATATAAGGGTGTTACACGCAACCCAGATGAATACATGAGGCACACAACATAATAATAAACAAAATATAACATAGACCAACAGAAGATTAGTCTTATAATAGCTAACGAGCTTGAGCAAAATGGATTAATTGGGAATTCTTTGACTTGGACTAATTGGCCTTTATTGTCTATCCTTGTGAAGGTTTTTGTCATATTTATAGATAGAGATAGGGGAAAAAATGATGTTTTGTATGTTGATTGAGAAAAAACTACTGTGGGATTTTGGACTAATGTTATGAGTCTACAGACTTTTTCATAGGTAAAGTAAATACATGGGAATTTTCAGGATGTAGTCCGAACGGGTTTTAATGCTTAACTTATTAGACCTACCAGACTATAATTATGACGCGGAAATTTTTCTTTTTGTGTGTGGAATATTACACTTTTCTACCCTAATCTTTTACCTAAATTACAATATCCCCCAAAATTTAAGAGTGCATGATTAACCCCCAAATGTGAGACTCTTGCTACAAAGGACCCCATTGTCTTATTTAGGGTTAACTTTGACGGAAAACTTAGCACATGCATTACATCTGTGCCCGCTCAAACAGTTGGGGTCCATCGAAAAGACAAATTGATTAAAATGCCCTATTCAGTTAGCTCCTCTTTTGATGTAAGGAATGTGATGGGCTGTTTGTGTACGATTTAGAAACAATGAAAGGGCTGAGTTGTTTAGAATAATTAATAGGTGGATAAACACTTCTGCAAAAATACAATTCCAAAATAGCACACGAATACTAACAATTTATTCAATTACCATAACTGATTACAAAATGTATTTATACAACTTGTTTGACACTAGCAGCCACTTGGATGAGTGTCAAGTGTTCTAATCCTATTAGCTACAGCCTAAACAGCCATTTAATTAACTAACTAATCAGTTACAAAAAGATAAGAGTGGTTGCTGGCTTGTAACTGCCTGCAGACACTTGAATCAATGTTGAACATATGAAAAGAGGACTCCAGCCTCAGACTTCCCATCTTTAGAAGCACTTGGCCTCAAGTGCTCTTGGAAACGTGATAGGAAGTGAGGTTCTGTAACTTGCTATTGTGCAGCATTAATTTGGCTTGAATGGGCTTTTTGTGACTACTTTGTACCATGAGTTTGCTGTTGTTGCATCACAAAAAGGTTGCTGTTATTTCACTGCTAAATTACACACAAATAAAAGCACCAATGTAGTTGCACCTACATCAGGATTCCCTTTCTTGAAAGCAAACTTTTCCTCAAGTTTGGTTGAAGTGTTGAACCTCCAATTGTAAGACATGCACACCCAAAAGGACACTAAGTATTTTGCCTCATTAGTGATCAACCTTGCACATTTGACACTGCAACGATTTATTCTTCACTAATAGACCTGCCTACTTCATCTTCACCATTGGTTTGGGGCTTGCCTTTCTCTTGGTTGCAATGAATATTGCTCCACTATCTTGTACAAGTACAAAACATAGGTGCTGCACCCTCCATCCGTGATGGCTTGCCTATCATCTTCGCATGATTTTCCATATCTAAGTAAAAGATGGAACCCATTCGTTGCTTCCTCATCACAAAGAGCATAAGCTCCTTGAAAGTAATTTGTTGACTGGGTAAACGTGTATAGGGTTTGTTAATTAACCCTAAACAAATAATACACACACACACACATATATATATATATATATAATAAAAGTTGGGCTTAGACGCCGTGGTTGCGCCAAGTGGCAGCACCAAATTGTAGAAATTTTCTTAAATTTTTAGATTTTAAGAATAGATATATACAATACATATTT
>JAOXJQ010122362.1:0-18066 GCA_025762765.1 Quercus bicolor | reverse complement strand
GAAATGGTTGATGATGGTCATTGCAATGGAATAATTTCTTTTAAGATCTAAACCATAAAATGATCATTAATAATATTTTCAGTTTCCCACGCATCGCGTGGGTCTACGGCTAGTTAAAAGTAAAAAGCAATGTTCGGGTGAATTTTATCTTTAATGAGTTTAGAATGTCTCTTGTTCTTTCGCTCTCACTTTTCTTGAAAAAAGATATCGGTCATATCACATAGGTAGGTGTGTCCATAGGTCGGTTTGAGCTGGGTTTGTGCCTAACTTGCAACTAACCTAATCATATGAGGTGGAGAAGTTCCAGACCCATCCCCAACTGCGAATAACCATGGGGTGTGTTGGATTAGGCTCGGGTGGATGACAGTCGGTTTTGATTTTGATGGAAATACAATGATCAAACATTGAACTACGAAGTCTGAAGAACATATCTATATGCCCAAAGAGCAGTAGACCACAAATCCAAAGAACACTAAAAATCCAAAGAACACTAACAGAAATAGAGAGATATAAAATAAATTACCACAATCCAAAGAACTGACTAAACGACGAAACATAGAGAAATTGAACCTGAGAGAGAGAGAGATAATTGCAATTTTGGTGAGTCGGTGATAGAGGAGAATCAGTGACAAAGATGAGCTGGCGACATTGAGATAGAGTTAGTAATTACGGATCTGCATAATGAGTAGAGAGATCGAGTGATTGAGAGTAAATAGATTAAGAGAGGAGAGAGAGAGTAGAGAGATAAAGAGAGGAGAGACTTTAAAAGGGTTGAAAAATCCTAACCTAGTTTATATCATGGTTGGGTTGTGATTTGGAGGAGACTAACCACTAGACCTGCCAACGTCGATTTTTGAAGGCGGAGATCCTCTATCAACTATCGAAGTTTTGGATTGGATGACGAATAGAATGGGTCTAGTCAAATTGGCTGGGTAGGAGAGTGGCTTGGACAACCTTACACAGGGATGGTTATGGAGCAATTTTTGGGTTGAGCAGTTTCGAGCCTGACACGAACCCAATACCTAATCCCTACCACGTCTGCTCCCTAACCCAACTTTCGGTTGAATCTGGTTCGTGGGTAATCGGATTTGACCCAATCTATTTTTTTTTAATTTTTTTTTTTAATTTGAGAAAATTAGAGCGAACCCACTTCAACCAAAACACCAAAAGTTAACACATCAACCAAACTAGCCCATATCCATTTCTTTCTCTCTCTCTCAAATTACTATTTTAACCCAGTAATTCACATGCAAATAGCTTTTAATCGCAATCAAATAGATCACTAGCTTAACCTAGTGAATCTCAATGAATAGCAGTTTTGAGCATTAAACATTCATTAGGCTTTGTGAATTTTAGTGAGGCAATGAACAACGATGATGACAAGCTTCATAGCAATGGTTTGGCAAAGAGAGAGAAAGAGTTAGGCTGAACATAAATTAGGTTTGCAAATTTTTTGGTTTTTCTTTTTCATTTTTCTAGGAAAAAATGTTTTTTTTTTTTTTTAAAAGAAAAAGAAAGCTTGTAGTAAACTGCCAGTGGTAAATAAAGAAAAATTATGTAACAACTAAAAAAAAAAAAATTTAATGTTGGTTTGATTTTTTAGTAGAGTCATTCTAGAGAAAATTATTTATTAGATTGTGTAATTTAAGTTTCTAAAGTACCACATTGGAAAAAATTCCTGAAGTTGCCACTAGTCCTAAAGAGAACACTCACTTCTATTCAACTATTCGAACTTGAAGTGAATCTTTCAATTACTAACAACAATGTGTTATGTAACGGAGTGAAGAACAAGCTTTGAATGAGAATTCAAAGAGTAACTTTCACTCTATAGCAATGTTTGCCTCATCCAATTCCAAACAAGGTGTGAATCACTCACAAGCATAGCTCTTTCTCAATTAAAATGGAGGCCGAGGCCATGAAGGTGGAAGGAATTCCTATAACAATCAGGGTAAAGGAGGAAGATCTAATCAAAATTGCACTCATTCTCAATTTTCTCAGCAGAAAAATCAGAATTCCAATCAACCAAGGACAGATTCACCTCGCCCAACCTATCAAATATGTGGAAAATTGGGTCACTTAGTCATAAATTACTACCATAGAATGGATTTTTCCTATCAAGCGAAAAATCATAGGAAAAATCCACTCACCAAACTATAGAGAATTTACACTAAATTCTCAAATCTGTGGGATGCAAAAATAGAGACAAATATGCGCTACGAAGAAAAAAAAAAAAAAATCACACAAGACAATATTTACGTGACTCAGCAATTTTCCTACATCCACAGAGCTACAGTGATTTTACTATTATCAAATCAAATACAATATCCCCTCAAGTTTATGCCTAACTTGATATCCACACCAAATACAATAATATCACTCTAGAAATAATATAAACTCACCTGAAATCTTCAGTCATACTCTAAATACAACAACTACCAGTGGTTGCAATACTAAAAATATATCTCTAGAGAAAAACTCCAAATTAATCTTCTCTTGTGTATGTCTATCTCATGGTTAAAGAAAATCTCCTTGTCTTCTTTGCTCTCACACATATTGCAATCACTGCAATCACACTTGACAGCTATTCCTTTTCTTCTCCTTTTTTCTCTCTAACGGCTAGGGGTGTCCTTAAAGCTTGAAAAATTGACTAACCCATTTGACTTCGACCCAATTTCAGCCTGAACTGAAGCTCTAATTGGTCAACTAAGAGTTTTCAATTCTAAGAACTGATGCTGGCGGGTCAAGTGATGGGTTTGTTTCTCCAAAATTCGAGCAACCCGAACTCAACTAGAGCTATAAAAAAAATCTGACTAATCTGGCAAAATCAAGCTAGATCCAGCGATATCTCAACCAGATCTGGTGAGATCTCGACCAAATCTGGCTAGATGTTGACCAAATCTGGTGGGATTTAGTTAGATCCAACCAAAATCCTAACAATTTTTAGCGAAAAAGTGCAAATTCTGGCAAAAAAATGCAGATTTCCACATAAATATGCAGATTCCAATGATGTATTTGTAGATTCTAGTGACATTTTTGTGGATCCTAGTGACTGACTAAACTGACCAACACTCACATTCACCCGAAACCGACTTGGCTAATTGATGCCGGCGGTAGGTTTCGGGTTCCTTTGCCTTCCACCCGACGCTGGCAGGTCGAGCCTGGGTTGGGTCCAAAACCGACTTGGCACGACTCGTGGATAGGCCTACCAGCAGCACTCTTCTATTTCTTTTTCCACTATATGCAGCACTGAAAAAAACCTAATAAACCTTATCTATATAACCCAATTGCCATACAATCCTAGCACCACACAAACTCTAATTCCACTTGACTTAGGAATACTTGCTCCTGTTGGCCCCATGAATAAAAACATAGACCCATGTGTGGGCTTTAACTTTATGTGTGCTAGACCATTTGGTGTCATGCACCTGAAAATTTCCCCTACCAGCCTACTGTTGGGAGGAGATTTTCAATCTATCTTTCCAATTCAATTCCATACCAATCAACACAAAACTTGACCTTCTTAATTATCTTCACTAGCATTGAGAACATCTCATCAATGTCAATACCTTTCATTCTCAAAGAATTCATCCCATCTTGGATTTCCTTAATCCAATCCGTTGGCTCCCCCTCATCAGAAGCACACATGTTCTTGAAGCTAACTATTTGATGTTCTCCAATTGACCTTTTCTCATGAGGTTCAACAACTTCTAATGTCAGGTGTTGCTCCTCCTACTTTAGACCACCAAGGTCTTTCACTTCATCATTATCTTTTGTAACCTTGGTATATTTATATTTTTCATCACTTATGATCACTTCCTCATCTAAAGCATTATCTGGCAAAGAAAATTTTACTCTCTTAGTATCAACACCATTAATCCCAACTCTTAACTGTGGAGTCTTCTCATAGTCCTTTAATGTATTGAACTTCTTCTTACATGCCTTCACATGAGTCTTGTACATGCCGCAATAAGCATGCCTTCTTGCAACAACCAATGATCCTCTAGTAAGTTTCCATCTTCCATTGCCAAGATGGTTACGATAACCTGCTCAATCCATGGCTAATGTAAAGAAAACATTCATCCTTAAATCTGGAACATGTTGCACATTCTTCAACATTACTGTGAAACTAGCATTGGTTTTGATGCACATATTACCAATTCGCGCAATTTTTGAATAATTCGAATTAACCATCTTCACAATACCAAAGTCACCAGCTTTGTACGTAGTGAACAATCTTTTTGGTGGAAGGTTGCTGAATCAACAACCCACTCAATATCGTTTTAGCAACATGCTCACACTCTTTCTCTTTAATAGAGAGCATCAAAGCATCCTAAATAATCACAATTGCAGCAGTATTCCTTTTATTATCATTCTCTTCATTCTTGTCTTTAGTTTGCTCCTTATTTCAATGCCAACAGCTCCTTCTTATATGACCCTTTTTTCCACAATAGAAAATTCTCTTGTTTCTTTAAACTAAGATCTATCTCTTGATTGTTACCTTTCATTAAATCTAAACCAATCATTAGGTCCTTTGCTATTACTTCTACCCTTGTGCTCGAGGTTTAAGGCAAATCTAGACCCTGATTATTCACTTGCACCTCTCCTATGAACTTCCTTAGCTAGAATCAGATCTCGTATGTCATTATAATTGAGTTTACTATTTCTTGTAGAGTTACTTACTACCATTCTCATTGCCTCCCAACTATTTGGCAAAGAAAGTAAAACGATTAGTGTACGGATCTCATTATCAAAATCAATTTTAACAAAAGACAGTTGATTTGTAATGGTGTTAAATTCATTCAGATGTTGTGCTAGTGATATATTTTCTGCCATCTTCAAATTGAATAGTTTTTTCATTAGATGTACCTTGTTATTTGCTAACGGCTTTTCATACATACTAGACAGAGCCTTCAACATTGTGTGCAACTGATCTTGACAGAGTTAATCAATTAACTCCCAGTACTTGTCTATCAATAAGAGCCCATTCTTCATTTTTCATAGTTCCAAGTTTCTCCCAGTACTTGTTTTTTCTCTCCAGCGGCACTCTTCTATTTCTTTTTCCACTATATGCAGCACACAAAAAACCTAATAAACCTTATTTATATAACCCAGCCGCCGTACAATCCTAGTAGCACACAAACTCTAATTTCACTTGAATTAGGAATACCTGCTCCTGTTGGCCACGTGAATAACAATACAAGCCCATGTGCGGGCTTTAACTTTATGTGGGCTGGACTCTTTGGTGCCGTGCATCCCAACACATACTAGCGGCAATGACATTTGTTCACCAACAATGCGGATCCATGGCTCATTGATTTTGAAGCCACAAATCACCTAACAGCAGACCTCAATAACCAATATGTTCAGTCCCAATTTAAAGGTTCAAATTAGATAGCTGTTGCTAATGGCCAATCCTTGCCCATCAATCACATTAGTAACGCTTCTCTTTGCACTAATACCGTAATTTTCAACTTAGGAATGTGTTACATGTTCTTAGAATAGCTTTTAATCTTCTTTTTGTTCATAAGGTTACTTACATAACAATTGGTCCTGTTTCTTTGATGCATATCAATTTCATATTCAGGATATTCGGATTCCTAAAAGGAGAATCCTCTGCATGGACTTGAGTGAACATGGTGTTTATCCAATTTACTCAAGCTCCATATCTTCATTAAATTCACTGCACTATCTTCATCTATACCACTCCATTTATGATTTATCTACTCAGTTTAATTCATCTGTCCATTTCAAGTGCTGCTCAATACATCACCCAAGTGATGTATGGGGTCCTTTGGCTTCAAAGACTGGTTTTCCGTCTTTAAAACTTCTTGAACTAATCCACGCACAGTGATGTATGGGGCCCTACTCCAATTCAGTTTGTAGGTGATTTTACTAAATTCACTTAGGTTTTCTTACATAAATTCAAGTTTGATGTACTCTCCACTTTTAATCATTTTCAAGTTGTGAATCTTGTAGACCACAAAATCAAAATTTGAAGAACTGATTGTGGGGGTGAATACACCTCAAAAGCCATTGCTGAGTATTGTTCTCTCCATGGTATTACTCATCAGTTTTTGTGACCTCGCACACTGCAACAAAATGGGGTGGCTAAGAGGAAACATAGATATCTAGTTGAATGTGCCTTGACTAAGATTTCTCTTTCTCAATTACCTGTCTCCTATTAGTCCTGTACCATTAACACAATTGTTCACATTATTAACTGATTCCCTACTCCACTCTTACAAAATCACTCTCCTTGGGAACTTGTTTTCGTAGTAAACCAGATTTAGCACTAGGGGTGGCTTGATGCATTTAGGGGCTTAAGGCAAAACTGAAATTGAGTCCTTTTATATATTTAAATATGACTTAAAAAAAATTAAGTATTACTTAAACTCTATTATCTTGCTTTAGATGTAAAATTATTACTAATTAACATGAACTATATGGAATTTTTTTTTTTAGAAAGTCTATAGGCAAAATATTTGACAATAGTTTTCACACCTATTGATGTGGTAAATTGATGGTGGTAAGAGCATCCATATCAGTGGATGCAAACTTCTCGTCTATTTTACACGAAAAAAACTATTTTTTCTATTTTACACACTCACTTTTACAAACCACACACATCAGTTTATCTATTTTACACATTTATTTAATAAAATATTCATTTTTTTACAATTTTTTATTATTCTCTCCCTCACCGATCCTCTCTATCACAGATCCATCACTACCAACGGTCCCTCCACACCCAACCACCATCATCACCACCCAACTAGCACCATCAAGAAAAACCAACTCACTCAATCCGAGACCCAGTCAATCCCAAACCCATTCATCACCCACCAAACCTGGAACCCAGTCAAGCCATCATCACCCACCCAACCCGAAACCCACTGACGATTTGATGATTTGATCGGCGTGGTTTGATGATCGGAGAGGCCTTCGTTTAATGATTTGATCAGTGTGCTTGGTGATCGGCATGGTTTGATGATCGGCGGCAATGGATGATCGGCGTGGTTTGATGATCGGCGATCGTGTGGCTTGATGATTTATCAGCGGCAAGTAAAAGATGAACGGCGGCAATGGAGGATGATTTGATCAAATGAAGAAAGGGAGAGTGAGGTGAGAATTGTGAGATGCGTAGCGTATGACCCAGAGACAATGAGAGAGAATAAATTATTAAAATAATAAATAGAAGAGCACAGTAACCATGTAAATATACACGGTTACTGTAGCAAGTGAATAATTATACACATCTTTACACATTTATACAAGAACTGATGGGGAGCATTTTTGAGATAAAATGTGTAAAAATTGGGTCTTTTTCTATTATACAAGATTATACATGAGCTGATGGAGATGCTCTAAGTAAAAGAGTGATGTTAGTAGTGGATCTATGTGAGAACTAGTTAAAGTTTGCTAACTCAACTATTGTAAAAAATGTTGTGAGTTTTTTTGTGTATTGTTTTTTTTTTTTTTTTTTGTGTTTTATTTATTTATTTTTTTATAGAAATGCTACATTCACAATTTTTTTCATAAGAAATCCTAGGTGTTAAATTGTTACTGGTTCTAATTTGAACCCATCATTGAAATTATTTTTTTTACCATCAATAACAGCCTATAACAACCTGGTACGTAGGATTTATTGTAAAAGTGTTGTGAAAAATATTGTGAATGTAGCATTTTTTTTTTTTCCTATTTTTCATTTGATAAAAAAATTATTTTATTTATTGGATAATATTTGGGCTTAATCAAATTAAAATTTGTGGCATTTTTTTCTACTTAGGGCCTTAAACGACTACATCAATTACTTATATAGTCAAGTCGGTACTGTTTAGCACACCAGAAAAGCTACACTTGCTTTCCTCTTCTAAGACCTTAAAACTCTCACAAACTTCAACCTCATACTCCCCAATGTCTAATCCTAGGTTATTCCACTTACTCTAGAGGATATATTTGTTTAGATCCACATTCTCACAAAATTCAAATTACTAAACATGTATTATTTAATTTTGGGAAAAATGCTCATACATCCCCTGAATTTTAAAGTAGTGGCTAAGACACCCCCTAAACCTTTTTATTGGTCAATTTATTCCATAAACTTTACATACCAGCCAAATCAGTACTTCCAGTTAGTGTACTGTCAAAACTAACGGAATAATCACGTGAGATGCACATGAGGTTTAAAAATAAAAATACGAACCCCTTAATTGAAAACTCAATGGATTATACAAAGAAAAGAAGCAATGTTTGACTAGATAGAGGATAGCTTCTCTAATATCTCTTCAAGGCTCAAGAAACTCCATTATCGCTTCACACTTGAGACCACAAATAACACCACAACTTTCAGCGCAGCTCTCTTAACCCCACATCATCCAAACCTCTCTGCACCTATGCACTACCCAATACCCACGACTCAAAGGCCTATTGCCGCCACAGTAGTGGTGTCTCTCACCGCCAAAGCACCAACACTCAGTACAAATCCCACCTTGAACCTTCTTCAAAGTAACAGAATAACAGGAAGAAGAAACACTCCAATGTGCAAAAGATGAAGAGTAATTAGCTTAACAATAAAAATGAGAGTGACCCATTATGCTGTGACCCACCAAATCAACATTTGGTGGGTTTGTGTGAGGAGGACGAGGTTGAACAAGTAGTGTAGTAGATTCATCTGTGTTGAGTGGTTTCGTTCAGTGTGGCTGGAGGAGTTGTTTTCTACTTGGGCTAACAATTGGCCTTGGCGAAATTGTGGCCTATTTTCCCAAAATTTTTTTTTTTTTTGCTGGTAGTTTGGTGTGGTTAAGGACTTCTCTGTTTGTTTAGTTTTGTTGTAATAGTGGATGTGTAGTCCCGTGTGTTGTAGTTAGTGTTTGGTAACTCTGGTTTAAGTGCAAACTCCGGTTTATCTTGTACGTTTTGTTTCATCAATAAAGGTTATGGAGTAAATTGGCTAATAAAAAAGTATAGGGGGTGTCTTGGCTATTACTTCAAAGTTCAGGGAGGTGTATGAGCATTTTTCCCTTTAATTTTCTTTAATTTTTTTTTTAGTCTTTTCACACACTGAGCATTTAGATGTGAAATATGCTAAATACACCCTATCACAATATTTAAAATCCTTACCACAAACTTTTTATGACTAAGTTGATTTTAACACTAAACTACATAATATAGTCCAAGTGTAAGTTACTTAGCAAATTTCCAAACTAACTAACTACACTACACAAGCATGGCAATATAGAAAGATAGAGGAAATAAAGATTAAAGAAAGCAAACCACACATAACACCATAAAGTGTTATGGAAGAGGAAAATCCAAGCCCCCGGGCGTAAAAACATCTCCCTCGACCACCCGTCAGAAAACTCCATTGGAATGAATAGTTGTAGTACATGGATACAATAAACCCTCCCGGCCTATATCTCTCTATGTACATGAAGACTCCAAGCTCTAGCTAGCAGCCAACTCCATGAGTCTTTTCTTCACCAAACTTCCTAAAGTCACCACTATTGAGCCGCCAATGGAAAGCTACCAAAGGAGTTGGATATTGTTTCTCACGTTTCTGAAAGTTCAATTATGTGTATAAAACACCCTTGAACATTTAGACCCCTAATTAACAAATTACCAATTCAAGCTTAATATCAAACAATTAATGTGCGGAATATGAATACAAGCTTAATACAGAATTGATAAAGAATCTAAACCATATAAAATCACATCCATAGCAGAAATTAAATGACAAAGATTAAGGAAAGAGAGATACAAACACAAGGACAATACACGGTATGTTATTGAAGAGGAAACCGAAACTCTCGGCGTAAAACCTCTCCATCGCCCTCCAAGCGGTCAATAATCCACTAGAAAATGAAGTTAGGATACATGAACAGCAATAGACCCTTCAAGCCTAATCTACCTAGTGTACCTAAGCCCTCCAAGCTTCTTGCTCCAACGAGGTTGTGCCAAACCTTTGTCTTTTTTAGCTTACCAGATTCCGCTATAGCCCATAGCATCAACCAATATGAAATTGGTCTCTTTTTAATTGCTTCCCAAAACACCAAACAACCTTCTCACAGATATGGGTATGGTGAGAAAAAGTTTTGGTAATGTACCTCTCAAAGATGTAATAATGGAGAGGAAGAGAGTAGAGAAATTTGAAGAGTCTCTATGTGAAGATTGGGGATGAGTCAATCTGGTTTTTTCTTTAGGGTTTTTCTTCCAAAATTCTCTCTAGAAACTCTCTACATTTCGTGAATATAAGGGGTATTTACACTGAGGTGAGAATGAAATGCAAAGAGTCAGGTTTTTCAAAACAGAGTTGGCTGGCGGCTTGGCCTCGCGACTTGACTGAGTTGTGAGTTCAAGCCGCGAGCTAACAGAATGGCCAGGCTTGTCTTTTTGTCTTGTAGTGCTCCAACTGGCATGATTGTTCATTTTCTCTACACGCTTCACTCGTGTGCTGTAGTTGGCGGCTTGCCAGTCGCGAGTCACCCGCGAGTTCCAGCCACGAGTCTCTGCATCCTTGCACAATCTTGAGCATTTATTCACACTCTCTCACACACTACCCTTACATGAATTTCACTTAAATACAGGATTACTAATTGCTAAAATATAAGCAAATTTGGCACGAATAAAGCCAACAAGATGGTTGATAAAATTCAACCTTATAGTTTCGAATGTCATTCTCTCACTCACAAGGTCTGTGTTAATGGATGAGGAAGATTTTTATAGAACCTCTATCAATACTGAAAGCTCAATTAGTATAAAAATACTAAAACTTGTTCAGATCTTCGATTTTAAAATTATGGCTAGATTGCTATTACTCTAACTTATCAAAGTGCGGATCAAGAGTAAATGAACACAATAAACTGATAATACTACTCTAAGCCATATGCAACCACAATGAGCATAAACTAAGATAGCACAAGATAACACCAAGACGTGTTATCAAAGAGGAAACTGAAGAAGTCATCGAAAAACCTCTCTGTGACCCTCAAAGTTGAAATCGATCCAATAGTGAATAAGTTGGAGTACACGAAAAACAAAGGACCCTCCAAGCCTAGTCTACCCAATATACTTGAGCCCTCCAAGCTCCTACTACCAACGACTTCTCGGAGTTTTGTCTTTACTAGCTTTTTAGATCCCGCAATTTAGCCCGATTGCATCCTTCGCACAATGGCTCCTTCCAATACTTCCCAATGACACCAAAACTTGACTCAACACTTAAATTGGGTGAGGTAAGTGTTTGGGTTAAGAACCTCTTAAGGATGTAGAGATGGAGAGGTAGGAGTAGAGAAAAACCAAGAGAAAATGTATAGATGATTGTGGGTCTAACAATCTCTAACTCTCAAGTGTTTTTGTTAGGATTTTCTCTCTAAAAAGCACTCCTTACATTTCATGGGTAATGAGGGTATATATTGTGTGGGTAAAGAATTTGGTAAATCACTTTTTTCGTTTTGTCAAATAAAGAGTTTCGCTGGTACCTTGTGAGATGGTCTTTCTCGCGAAGTACTTGCAAATTTGACAACCTAGAATGACTCTTTAACTTCTAGTCATGTGCTTCACATATGGCCTTTCATGGATTGCTTTACTCACGAGCTTCTTGCGAGCTAGTCGCGAACTGCACTGATTCTTATTTTGAAGCTTGATTCTTCACCAATCTCTCACACTCATCCTTTACAATTAAACCCACATAAATATAAGGAAATGATTGAAGAAATTACAATTAAATTTGACACAAAATTAAAGCCAACAATGACTAGTTGGAAATCACAACTTTACAAATACAATGAAAGAGATGAAAAAGAAAGATGGGAACTTGGTTTTTCTCAAGGAAAATCTCTCTCTTTTCATATAAAGGATTGGCTTCAATATCTTCACACTTCTTGCATTTCTATGGTTTGTTCAACCCTTATCTGAAGCCTCTCACGATGCCTCACAGTTGTGTGTGTGTGTGTGTGGGCAAATGTGCGGTGGACATGTACGTAGCAGAGTACAAAGATGATGCAGCTTGGGACTTGGTTGCTCCCTAAGGTTGCGAGATGGTCGCAAGGTGCATGCCTGCACTCTCATCCAAACTATCTAACAGGTGGAGTTCACAGGCAAGTTAGGTCGCGAGTAGGTCGCCTTTAGGCCGTGAAATCTCTAGCTGATGTTGTTTTAATTCTTCAAGGAGAAGCTCAAGTACTCAATCCCAAAATACATGAAAAACAATAAAATGCATTACAAACAAACTTTTGTCACTGAATTAAGCAAATACTAAAAACATGACTCCTCAAGATGCATCTTCCAACTTTCCTCACACCCCAAATATTTGGTTTAACCTTCTATTACATGATTGTGCTCACTATTCTTTCCCAATTGCTCAGTTTCATTCCCCATCTACTATTACTCCTAACTCTTCATCCACACTACCTACTGAACCTCTCTCTGTGCTTTACCAATCTCTATATTTGTCCCTACTACTACTATACCAGCATCTATACTTGTTTCCCCTTCTATAGAAGCACCCCGAGATGAAATATCATAACTTCCTAACCAGTCTGCACCTATACTATCTTTTGAACTCACTTGAAACGTTCATCCTATGGTCACTAGGTCCAAAAAATGGCGTCTTTAAGCCTTGATGCTTTTCAGCAAAGCCTAATTATCATACCATATAACCATTAACCACCCTCCTTCAAAATGGCTGCTCAGTTTCCACCGTGGTGTACTGCTAGGGATGAAGATTTTAATGCTTTGCAAAGACAACAAACTTGGATTCTTGTTCCACCACATTCTACTCAAAATTTGGTAGACTACAAATGGGTATTCAAGGTTAAGCATAACAGTGATGGTCCAATTGCTAGACATAAAGCAAGACTTGTGGCAAAGGGATTCCATCAGCAAGATGGTGTGGACTTTGATGAGACTTTCATTACAGTTATCAAGCCACCCACTATTAGGATCACTCTCTCACTTGCGGTCACCTACAATTGGCCTCTTAGACAGCTTAATATCTTAAATGCCTTTCTTCATGGCATTCCTAAAGAGAAAGTCTCTACATGACTCAACCACAAGGATACATTGAATCTCAACATCCTACTCATGTTTGCTAACTCCAGAAGTCTCTTTATGGACTTAAATAGGCTCCCCAAGCCTGGTTTGATAGTTTCTCCAGCCAATTATTGGAGTTCGAATTCATTGCTTCACAAGCCGATTCTTTCCTTTTTATTTTCAAAGAAGGAAATCTTTTGGTTTCTTAATCATTCTAAGTATGCCACAAACTAAGTATGCTCTCTTCAAAGCCTGCCAAAACACCTTGTTCTCCCAACATAAGACTCACTTCTACAAATGGTTGTCTCCTCTTAGACCCTCATACTTGTAGAAGTCTTGTGGGGGAACTACACTCTCTCACTTTTAGTAGACCAGACTTGCCATTTGTTGTACATCAAGTCTGTCAATTCATGTCTAAACCTTCTGATGTTCAACTTGTGGCTGCCAAAATGTGTTTTGAGGTATCTTTGTGGCACATTGGATCATGGCATTCATTTCCAACTTGGTCCACTCACTCTTTCAACCTTTTATGATTATGATTGGGTTGGTGACCCTTCAGATAGATTCTTAACAATTGGTTTTTTGGTCTTCTTGTGATATAATCCCATTACTTGGAATGCCAAGAAACAAGCTACTGTTTCTTGCTCTTCAACTAAACCTGAATATAGAGCCATGGCTAGAACCACTGCTGAGTTATATAGGCCTAGTCAAATGCTCAAGGATTTGGGTATCTTTCTATCTACTACTAAATTTGGTGTGATAACCTCTCTACTCTAGCCATAGCCTCCAACCTTGTTTTTCATGCATGAACAAAGCATATGGAAGTTGATTACCATTTTATCTGGGAAGGGGTCCTTTAAAAAATATTCAAGTTAAGTTTGTGGCCATTAGTGATCAATTTGCTGATATCTTCACAAAATGTCTATCCACAGATCATTTTCTTTAGTTACAAAACAAACTCTTAGTTCCTGTACTACTCGAGTTTGAGGAGGGATGAAAGAGAAAGATAAACGACACCAAACAGTAGAGATAAATGACAACATCACATGGATACAAACGAACCATAACGACAACATTTAGTTAAATAGAGAACAGTACCATTTCAGAGTGTTTTCAATTAAGCCATGTAGCACGTGAGGATTAAAGATAACCCACCTGATTAGAGAAACTGATTTTAGCTTAAGTATTTATCATTGTTATGAATATCATACCATTCTGGTCAGAACGGCTTGAAATTCTCGTACTGGTATGCAAATAGTAACCCCCCTCGTTCTACCTTGGGCAAAATTTCGGCCCATTCCAACCATTTCATTCCGGTTAGTTTTGGTCAATACCGACCGCAATTCAAGATCCAGCCAATATACTCATTGGGCTTCTTTTTCATCTTCTTTTGTTCTTTTTTCCCATTACAGCTAAACCATTGCCTACATCTTCACTTAAAACAGAGGAGAAAAACTGGATCTTGACATTTTCTAAGCTCTAAAATAGAGGATGTTATAAATAATGAAGACAGAGATTAATTGATAGAGTGGCTTTGTAAGAGGAGGAGGAGGAGGAAGAAGAAGAAGAAGAAGAAGAAGAAGAAGATGCTGCTGATGAAGATGAGAAGAGAGAGAACAGCGAATGAGAAGAATTTATGAAAAATAAAGAATGTTCAGGTGAGAAGTGATTAGAAGTTTACTTATTTACAATTACCCAAAAGATTGAATTTATTTAAAAATGAAAACATAAATGACTGTTTTCAATATCAATCTACTCACTTTGCCCCAAGAGGGGTGGCCCAGTGGTGTGAGATCCCGCGTGCATGCATGAGGCCCCTTGTTCGAGTCGTGGCGGGTTCCATGTGGGGGGTGGGTTCCTAGCATGCATTGCGCCTCATCTGTTGGCTCTCTTGGGTTGCTAGGGTGAGGTTTGTGGCACCTCGGTCATAGTAGCTATGACTTAATTCAACATTCTCTAGTAGGGGGTGCCCCTATTAGGTCACACCTTGGGGGGTAAGCCACATATGGTTGCCCCCACCCCCCTTTCCTATTCATAAAAAAAAAAAAAAAAAAAAAAAAAAAAAAAAAAAAAAAAAAAAAAAAAAAAAAATTAATCAATCTACTCACTTTATTTGAGATTTAAAAAAAAATTTATGTTAAATTTATTTGTTTGTTTAGACCCCTTAAAAATAGATTATTTAGCCTAATGAATCAGCCAAGTAGTTACTTAGGTTAACTATGAGATCTTGGTTAAACAATAGTATATCATATCATGTAGTGTGGAAAACTAAATAAGACAACGATATGATTATCCAGGAAAATCAATGAAACCAGTAGTTTCAAGGGAAAAACTTGTGGAAGATTTGACTTAGCTATCCTCAAAGTAAACAAATCCACTAGAAAGAATTGTAGTTTATAAAAGATTTAACTCATAAACCTAATACTAGCTCCAGTAGAACTTACTAATATGACCACATGAAGCTCCAACTTCATAGACTCTTCTCTCTTGCATTTGCAGAACACAAGCTCCCACAATTATGAATTTAAGATCCCACATAAAAGTTTTAGATCACCAGTCGTTATTGATCTTGTAGTAGCAACTTGATTCCACTAGTTCTTGATTGTAGATCTCTTGATCCGATAGATGCTTGTTAAGTTAGAAGGCATAGAATCTCTCAACTCTCACAAGAGCAACTCACAAGACTTCCAAGAATATTTTAAATGTAGTTAGGGTTATTCTTTTATACCAAGAAGCATTTCACTTAAAACCCTAAACGTTTTTGTAGTGTTTGGACTGAAATAGAATTCTGCAAAAAAATACTAGCTGTGATTTTCGATCGGTTGAACCTCACTGAAATTAACTTCTCTTTTTTATAGCTTGTAAGATCTTGAATCCTGATTTGTACTATCATTAGCAATGTCTAATACATAATCTAGACATGTTTTGATCTCGGTTTGCCAATATACATAAAAATAGAAATCTAAATATTTAGTCCTAAACATTTAGAACCTAAAAATTTCCCCCTTTGGCAACCTGTGACAAAACATACATACAAATGAATTGCTTAACTTCAAGAACTAACCAAAGTACAAAAGTCCAAAATAATTCTATCATCATCTATTATCTGCCAGTTGCTAAAGTAGTCAGCAGTTGTTGAAGAATCAACCTGTAAATTCTTGAAACACTAAAAAAAAAAAACATAAATGCATGTGTGAAAAATAAAATATAAACAATGTAAATACTTGATTTCACTAAACTGAACCAAAAGAAACAGATATCCAATGAGTCATCAATATGATCAATGTATCAGCAATACATATAAAGTTTTGTGAAACAAGACATAAACAATGTCAAAAACTAAAATTAAAACGTCATCATATCTCCCCCAAAGTACAAAAATCTACTCTCCTACTCTCTCCCCCTAAGTACAAGAGCCCACACCATACTACTCCCCCATTTTGTTACGTATTGCCAAGGCAACACTCAACTATCCAAAGGTGGAGGAGGTGGGAAAGCACTCCTATACTCATCAAAATCTGTCCTCAAGGAAGTAACCTTTGTCAAAAGCTCATCAAGAAGTTGTTCATGAGCTGCCTATGTAGTCATGAACGTCTCCATCATAGAGCTAAGTGAGAGACGTGGAGGAACAGAAGGATTAGCAGTTTGAGCACCATCAGTATCAAGATCTACCTCATCTACACCATCACTCACTGTAGCCGTAGGGTCAAAATGTCTCTTCTCAGGTGGTGAAGGATCAACAGTAGGAGTCTTGACTTGTGGTCTCTTGGATGAACTAGCACTTTGCTCAACCGTCTTCATTTGTGCACTCCGCTATCTAAGAAAAGAAGCTCCTATAGGTGTGGTGAGGTGTACAGGATCAGAGGTAGGGAAATCCTCAAGTTAAAGACATCCTAAGATCCTATGAATGAAAAGCAGAAAGTAGAGAGCATGTTTCTTAGATTTGCTCCTATGTGCTTCTATGGTGGTTTGAATGAAGAGAGAAGGAAAACAAGTAGAACCATCATTACTAACAGCATAGACAAAAACACATCTATCAATAGGATTAGTGTGTACATGGGAAATAGGAAAGAGATTATGAACTGCAATCCTAAACATCATGTAATGAAACTTAGTTGATTCACGAGAGTGAATTCTAGGTTCTTTACCCCATGTGACAGGTTTGCCATAGAGAAGTGTCATCACATCATCAACCGGTGGAGAATTATTATATGAATAGGTAGGATTACGAACAAGAGGTACATGAAGAGCCTCGGATACCATTTTCTTAGTTATCCTAAAATCCTTACCTCAAATCCAAGTAGACAAAATATGACTACCAGAATAATCAAACTTAATAAAGAGATTCGCATAGAATTCTCTAATCAGAAGTGGGTGGGGGAACAAGATTTTGACACAGAGGTAACCAACCCCTAGACTCTAAATCCCTACAAATAGGAGATTCTAACTCATCTAGATGTATTTCCCTTTCACCCCAAATGGACCTAATTTAATCAACTTGCCATACTTGTCAAAAGAAGCTTGTGTTTGGAACCCAGTTGGTTCATACTCAACAGACTGGGATGAAGAGCCAGAGACATGGTTTGCTTTTGTCTTAATGTTTCTAGATTTCTTAGGAGCCATAGGAACTAAGGAATGAGAAACAAAATAAAACAAAACAAAACAAAACAAAACACAAAACCAAGGGTAGACTACATTAGAGAGATAAACATAGTATTTGCAAACTTCAAAATCTATATGATGCATGAAGCATAGATATAGATGACGCATGAACTAATGCATTTAATTGTTCAATTTTCTCACAATTTGAAAAATTGACCCAAGAACTCAGGTTTTATGAAAAATTGCCAATTCTTGATGAACAAAAACCCTAATTTTTTGAAAACACACAAATTGACAAATTCATTATCACAACAAGTATAAAAAAACTTATAAACAATCAATCAACAATGATCAATTTTAGCCAATTTTACTAAATTGAACAAAATCCCCAATTTTCTCAAGAACACATGAACCCTAATTTCTAAATTTCCATTGAAC
>JAOXJQ010122348.1:0-18071 GCA_025762765.1 Quercus bicolor | reverse complement strand
GTCTTGAGCATTTCTTCACACTCTCTCACACACTACCCTTACATGATTCCCACCTAAATACAAGGTTTCTAAATGCTATATTACAAGCAAATTTGTCATGAAATAAAGCCAACACATGGTTGATTAAATTCAACCTTACAGAGTATGCAGAGGCCACCTCACTAGTCACTAATAGTGAGTACCACAGCATCACATAAAGGAAAGAGTTCCATTTTTCTAATATGTAGAGAAAACTGAAAGAAGTTTGACAACTATTATGTATGTGCAACATGATTTTTGGCTTACCCTCATCATCATTGGCCGGCGGTTTCCTCCTTCGAACAATATAGAAAAATACGAAAACAGCCAGAAAGCTCAATACTCCAACACCAACAACGAGACCCACAACCAGACCAGTCCTATTCTTGTTGCTGCTAGGAGGTCTATTACTAACAGTGGGTGAAAATTCTATACCAAAGTAAGATAGTCAATAACAAGGTACTAATATCTGAGGAAACCAGTCCCTAATCTTTCTAAATTGCAGCTACAGTTTTTGCACTTTATTACCTGGGGTAGCACTGATGGCTGAAATAGAAGGCCCGTAAGTACCTTGAGCAGGTACGCAGCAAGTCCCTTTTCCAGCCCAATAGAGATGGATTTCAAGGTAGTTTTCTGATACATGAACCGCATTATATTCCTTCTGAACAGCTACGAAAGAGGCACCACCAGCATCCTTTCGTATGTCAAAATCCTTTAAAACAAGATTCCCCTAGGGTAAACAAATTCAAAAATTAACAAAATAAACAGGGAGGATAAGAGGGAGATAATTTTTTAGGAAAATTGGACCACATCAAAGGCTTCATTCAAAATCTTTATCATGATTATAGACATATTTTTGATATCAAATCTATTTTGATTTCACCCTCAAAAAAAAAAAAAAAAAAAAATCTATTTTGATTTGTAAATTAATTGCAAAAGTAGTGAAGAAATTACAGATGGTCAAATAAAATTTGAGGGGCCAAAATAGAGAACCTCTAGTGGTAAATTTTGGAATTAATTAGATAATCTTAATTATAAATATACATCATATTCAAGGAATTTTTTGCATTGATAAAATAAGACCGTCGATATATTTTTTACATGCACTTTTTTTTTTTTTTTTTTGGTTAGGAAATGTACACTTAGATTATCATCATAACCCCTAGTCATGGTCATGGTGTGTGATTATTAAACCACACAATTAATGGTTAACAAAAGAAAGTAACACTTATTTACTAGGATGAATAAACATTTTAGGCAATGCAAAGTGCAAACTTTATTTTAAAAGAAAACACTGTAATTCTAAAACAATTTGATGAGATTATGAAGACCTGTATATAAATATCAAAGACACGCCTCCCAAGACTTTTCCATGTGTTAGAGTTATCAAAAGCTGTTTCTGCAAACTGGAGGCTCACAGTGTAGTTTCCATTCTCGAGCCCTAAGCCATAGTATCTTAATGATGAAGCTGAGAGTCGAGCTGTTTGGAACAACTCTGAGTCTAAAGTATTCGTGAATTGAGATAATGAAAGCCTTGTATATTGAGCATCATTGCTGCTGCCAAAATATCCAACATTGCTAACAGCCCACCTGTCTGTGTCAATCACATAATATGTAGCTGGACCAAGTGTCTCATTATCCCACTCATATACAATCCCATTAGAAGAGGTAATCTGAGGACCACCACACTTAATTGCAAAGTCAGAATCTGAAATCAAATAAAAAATAAAAAATAAAAAAAGCATTCATTGATGTTTAAGTTCAAAAAAGGTGATCAAATTTGTGCGTTCATAAGCATGCTATACATTTCAATAGTGGACATGCTTGAATTTAGAATCCTAATCAATTCTAGTAGTCTATTATAAATAAACTAACAGTTGAAAAATGGTTTAACTATTTGTAAGTTGAATGTGAGACTTAGTGCTAAGGACAAAAGATTGACATATTCAAACCCAAGATTTTTAAATACATTTTAATGATAACCAGTAAAAGGTTTTAGTCAGAGGTTCATTGACCTTATAATTTTTTTCTAAAGTACATCACACTGCCATTGAAAATTACTGAATTGACACTGGAATATAGCTATGAGCATTGCCAATTTAGCCCTTAAAAGAATAGATACAATATTCATGTGTACTAAAAATTTGGAATGCATCTTCTAAGTACTGTGTTCATATCAATATTTTGTAAGCATTTGAAGTTTCATCACTTCGTATTCTTCTTAGAAACACCAACCCTAAAGTATAATCTTCTCGTTGCTTGGCCTCAATACCTACTAATGCTTTCCAATCTTACAATCAAGTGTGATTTTTAAATTGTACTTACATCTTCCAGTGCCTCGATTGCAAGGAAAACCCCGTTGAAGACAGTTCAATCCTGAAGGCAAAACACTTAAAAGAACCAAAATGCACTTAGGCAAGAAACATGGTGTTTAATGACATGAAACACTAGTTATTAAAGCAGATATATCTGATTCATACAAATATTATTATTAGTATTAAGTTTTCATTTGTGTAATGAGAAATGATCTCTTGGCAATCTACTCATAAGCATTCTCCTAGTAATACTAACCCATCATTGCCCTGTGATGAAAGAGGTTTCTTTAAATGAGTTACAACTTCTGTTTCTCTAATGTGAGGTATTCATTGCAATCACAAGAAGTAAATATATTATGAAATGAACTTCCATGACGAGAAATATACTCAATTGGGCTTTGATAGTCTCCCCTTTACTCTCCAGTCTCCAAGGTATCAAATCAACTAATAACTCTAAATAACTGATGACTCCTGAGTTGTTGGAGCTGGAAACTCTAGTTGCCATGCTCAGGATCTCCACGTGTGAGGTAAATATTTTCTTCTTCTTCTTCTTTCTGTTCAAATTCCAGCAAATTTCAATTGATTTTACTTATTTCTTTGTCACTTCCTAACAACAAACACTGACCCTACCTATCCCAAAACTTAACAATTAATCCCAAATTAGTTTGGTATCAAAGCTTTTGTCCTCATCAGCCGCCCATTGGTCCACTCCTTTTAATGGACATGTTTAAGTAATTTACATGCTAGACAGCAGCTAATTGCTTTTCTATCTATAATCTACTGCTAGTAAAACATAATAATTCTCATAAGTAGTGTGTTGATGATAATTCACACTCCATGTAAAACGAAAGTTCAAAAACAAATGAGAGGACAAGTTACCATGTTGAAAGCTTCATGGCTATCAGAACCTAACAGCTTCACCATCATAATTGACAAGACTAATAGCATTTTAAACTAGATTAAAAATAGCAACTTGTTTCATTATGGTAAAACTCAACAGTTAAAATAAGAAAATTTGGCATTGAGAAATTTACCTGCTGTTTGAAGTTTCTATTGTGAAATTGTTGGCGACTAAATTACTGCATGTTATACATCATAAGATCTGAATGTCAGTTTTTATTCAAGAGTATCAGTTTATGGAATCTCAGAAAAATAAATTTATTATAAATTTCAAATACAATAGTATACATACAGTTGTAAATTTTGTTGACTGACCCAAGAAGGAAAGCTTCCCTCTAAATTATTGTAAGACAAATCACTGCAAGCATGACATAAAAAGGATGTTAGATACCTACTCCATTCATTTGGTAAAAAATCCCATGTTCAATATGAAGAGCAGAAGGTAGAAGAGGCTAGTTCTGGTGATGAAGGTTCAGCTGATGCAACAGTTCCCAACTCTGCAACAGTGAAGATGAAAACGGCGGCGTATTGATATCCACCATCCATGCGCACCATATCATTAAAACCAAAACACTGCCGTTTCATCTCAGGGTTTTTATGATCAAGCCAAAACGCAATGTTTCATTTAAGAAGTGGTTAATTAGTTATAACCACCTCCATGATTTAAGCTCTCTCTCTCTCTTCTGTGATTGTGTATAAGCATATCATAGTCTTGTAATGGTAACTGATTTAGCCATTTTAATAAGATTACTAGAAGTTTCTCTTCAGCTTTTCTCTTTGATTAATTTCTCTGTGTTTTTTGTTTTACATACTCTTTCATGGTATCACAGCTCTTGCTTCCATGGCGTCTGTGAATGCAAACTCTTTTGCAACCTCATCTTCCACTCCAACCACTACACCTACACCTACAATGGCTAATTCCATTACTCATATTAATCCCTCATTGTTACTACTCTCAAATATGTCACCAATGATGACTGTCAAGCTAGATTACTCCAATTATATTGTCTGGAAGCATCAAATCGAAGTAATTTTGGAGACTTACTCTATGATTGATGCTATTGATGAAGATACTATGGCGCCAGATCAGTTCTTGAAGAATTCCTCAAGCAATTTCACCATAGAGATCAATCCTACTTTTCTCAATTGGAAAAATTGTAATCAGGCATTATTCACTTTTCTCGACACTTTCTCCTTTTGTTCTTGCTCTCACTATAGGACAGAAATCTAGTAGAGGTGTTTGGAGAGTCTGGAAAAGAGATTTGCTTCAATTTCTAGGTCAAGTGTGATGAGCCTTAGAAACGAGTTGAATGCTGTGAAGAAGGAATAGATTCCATTGATGTCTATTTCCAAAAAATCAAGCAAATTCGAGACAAGCTAGCTGCTGTATCAGTCGTTCTTGATGATGAAGATTTGCTTCATGTTGCTCTTGATGGTCTGCCATCAGAATATGACTCATTTAGTTTTGCTATAAGAACTCACAATGATGTTCTTTCAATTGAAGAACTTAATACTCTTTTCAATGTTGAAGAAAGGGCTATCAAGAAGAGAACTGGTACAATTGATGCAACATCCATGGCATTGATTGCAAATTACCAATCTCAAGGGTTTGCTAGAGGAAGAGGTAGGCACAACAATCAAAGAGTCCGTGGAGGTGGAGGTAGAGGAAATTTCAGTGGTGGTGGTTACAATGTCAATTCCTCAAATGGAAATTTCAACACCACCCTCCCTCAGTACAATCAGTCTCAACCTAGTCAAGCAAGGTCTCCAAGATTTCAACAAGGATTTCAGGGACAAACACACAGACCACAATGCCAGATATGTGGGAAGAATGGACATGTGACTCTTGATTGCTACCACAGGATGGACTTTACTTTTCAAGGCAAGCATGCTCCATCAAAACTTACTACAATGGTGGCTAATTTTGCTCAAATTCATGGAGCTAATGGTTGGCTTATAGATATTGGATGTTTAGATCATGTGACACCTAATCTTGTTAATCTTTCCTTACACCAACAACCTACTTCAGGTATTGAGACAGTGACTATTGGATATGGCCAAGAGTTGCCTGTTACTCGTATTGGCAATGGTGAGTTGTACTTCATCTCATAACTTTAAGTTTGATGGTATGCTTAGAGTCCTTGATCTTGCTTCAAACCTTCTATCTGTCCATAAACTTTGTTTACAAAACAATGCATTCCACTATTTTGATGCTTATAGATTCTCTATTCAAGATTTAATTTCAAGGAAGATCCTTTACGAAGGATTGAGTAAGGATGGTGTTTATCTTATATCTACATCATCTTCTTTGTCATCAAACTCATCCACTTCCACGGCTTACAATGACTCTCAAGCTCATCAATCTTCACTTGTTTCTGCATTATCCTCTCATGTTCAAATCTCTCTTTGGCACCAAAGGCTTGGACAACCTAGTGCAAAACTTCTTCATTCTGCTTCAATTTGTAAATCATGCTTTTACTTTCATTAAAATTGATGAGTGTTACTCTTCTTGTACATCTTGTATTAGTGCAAAGATGCACAAATCTCCTTTAAATAAACATGATATTCAATCTACTTCTATGCTTCAAATTGTGCACTCTGATGTTTAGGGTCCTGCCCACATTTCATCCATATTTGTCTACTCTTACCATGTTGAATTCATTGATGATTACACTAGATATACCTGATTCTTCTTACTTAAACAAAAATCTGAGTTGTTTATTGTATTTAAGCACTTTAAGAATTTGATTGAAACTCAATACTCCTCTAAAATCAAAGTCCTCAGGTCTGATAATGTTGGAGAATATCTCAATTCTCATTTTCAAAGTTTTTGTTCTGATAATAGTATTCTTCATCAAAATTCTTGCCCTCATGTTCCTCAACAAAATGGTGTCTCAAAAAGGAAACATAGGCACATTGTAGAGATTGGTTTAGCAATATTGTATCAGTTTCACTTACCAATGAATTTTTGGTCCTATGCCTTTTCCATCGCATCCTTTCTTATTAATAGACCGCCTTCATTTGCTCTTGGGTTTATCTCTTCTTGGGAAAAGGTTAACTCTGTCTCACCACCTTTGTTAGCCCTTAGGACCTTTGGCTGTGCTTGCTACCCCTACCTTAGACCGTATAACAAAAGCAAACTTTAGCCTAGGTCTCTAGAGTGTGTGTTTCTCGAGTACCCTCCTTTGTCCAAAGGTTATATGTGTTTGGATCCTACTACCAATAAAATATACACTACCTGCTATGCTTTATTCAACGAGAGTGTCTTTCCTTTTGCTGATAGGTCTAATCTTTCCAATTCCAATGTTCCTTTCTCTTCCACTATCTCAGAATCTGATTGGTTTCTGTCAATTCCCCTTCTCCTAGTTCAGCCTCACCATCTTCTTCCACTTCTCATTTACCTGCTCCTACAGATTCTTTTCCTATAGATATTCTTCATTCTACAGTGTCTAGCTCTTGTGTTCCTGATCCACCCTTATCCTCTCTTCCTTCATCCTCATCCTAGCATTTCAATTCCTGATATACCTGCTTCTACATCATCTGCTCCATCTTCATCTCTTCCTATCAGTACTCATCCCATGCTTACAAGATCAAAGTTAGGTATCCATAGGCCTAAAATTCTTAAAGGTGACCTCTAATTACACTTATCAGGAGCCTCCATCACTTGTAGTAGCTATCAAACATCCTTAATGGGTGCCTTCAATGGATTCTGAGCTTCATTCCCTACTTAAACAACAAACTTGGTCTCTTGTTTCACCTCTTGCAGACAAGAATGTTCTCACTTGTAAGTTGGTCTATAAGCTAAAAAGACATAGTGATGGAACCATAGCCAAGTACAAAGCTAGGCTGGTGGCCAGAGGGTATCTCCAGCAGTATGGATTGGATTATGAGGAAACCTTTACCCTATGGTTAAACCTACCACTATCAGGTTGCTCCTTGCACTTGCTGTGAATTATGGTTGGTCCCTTAAGCAGTTGGATGTGAGTAATGCCTTCTTGTATGGCATTCTAAAGGAGGAGGTGTATATGGCTCAGCCTCAAGGCTATGTGGATCAGTCCTGCCCTGATCATGTTTGTCTTTTGCATAAAGCCTTACAGGGTCTAAAGCAAGCTCCAAGAATTTGGTTTGAAAGATATAGCCCTCAGTTACTTCATATTGGTTTTGTTGCTTCTGGTGCTGATGGAAACTTGTTCATTTACAATCGTGACTCTCATCTAGTCTTTCTATTACTTTATGTGGATGATATCATTGATACTGGCAATAATCCTGACTTTATTTCATTTATCATTGGTGTTTTGAGTCATGATTTTGATCTCAAGGACTTAGGTAGATTGTATTATTTCTTGGGGCTTTAAATAGACTATACTCCTTGTGGTCTATTTGTTCATCAAACTAAGTATACCCTAGATCTTCTCAGCAAGTTTTCCATGTCTGGCTGTAAGCCTTGCAAAACACCTTGTTCTCCAAATTCTTATCTTATTGCCAATGATAGTCCTTTGCTCCCTGATCCAAACTCTTTACAGGAGCATGGTGGGTGCTTTGCAATATCTAACTTTCACTAGGCCAGATTTGTCATTTGTTGTCCAACAAGCCTACCAGTTCATGAGTAATCCTACCTCTAATCATTTACAAGCAGCTAAGAGGATTTTGAGATATCTCCAAGGGTCTATTCATCAAGGTTTGGCATTTACACCTGGTTCTTTCACACTTTTTACCTATAGTGATGTAGATTGGGCTAGTGATCCTTTGGATAGGAAGTCCATTTCTGGTATTTTGGTGTTCCTTGGCAATTCACCAATTACTTGGTCTGGTAAGAAACAATCCACAGTCTCTTTTTCCTCCGCTGAGGCACAATATCGAGCTCTAGCTTCTGCTACTGCTGAGCTTTGTTGGATCAGGATGCTTCTCAAGGACTTTGGTGTTTTTCTTCCTCATCCTCCTATATTGTGGTGTGATAATGTCTCAGCAGTTGCTATTGCTTCTAATCCAGTCTTCCATGCTCGCACCAAGCATATTGAGGTTGACTACCACTTTGTTAGAAAGAGGGTTCTTAGGCGTGATCTTCAAGTCAAATTTGTGGCCTCTCAAGATCAATTGGCTGATATTCTGACTAAAGGGTTGGCTTCTCCTCAGTTTCAGTGGTTGGCTTCCAAACTCATGTGGAAATTTCCCTTGAGTTTGAGGGAAGATGAAGAGCTAAAGGTAGAAGAGGCTAGTTCTGGTGATGAAGGTTCAGCTGATGCAACAGTTCCCAACTCTGCAGCAGTGAAGATGAAAACAGTTGCGTATTGATATCCATCATCTATGCGCACCGTATCATTAAAACCAAAACACTGCCATTTCATCTCAGTTTATTAATGATCAAGCCAAAATGCAACATTTCATTTAAGTCAGATATTGAGCCTGAAAATCTGTTATTGCACACGTGTAAGAGCTAGTTAATTAGTTATAACCACCTCCGTGATTTAAGCTCTCTCTCTCTCTCACTCTCTCTCTTCTGTGATTGTATATAAGCATATTAGAGTCTTGTAATGGTAATTGATTAAGCCATTTTAATAAGATTACTAGAAGTTTCTCTTAAGCTTTTCTCTTTGATCAATCTCTCTTTTTTCTTTACATACTCTTTCACAGTACTAAGTTAGGCATTAGTCAAGTGACATTGATGCTTTAAAACAAAATTTTGAAACCACATTATTTTAAATCTAGAACCTCCATTTTTCCATGTTTTTTAATAATGCCTTGCTTGTTTATGCTATCAGCTGAACATGGAGATCCATGTATCTAGCATGGTGTTATTCTTTTCTGACTATAAGATTAGGCCAATACAATTAATCCAATGGTGATAAAGACTTTATTCTTTTCTGTAATTGCTTGCTTCTAGATATAGAGTATATAGAACCCTCCCCCCTCTCAAAATAAATAAAGGGAAGAGTTATCATTTTAGGGAATCACTAAATTATTACATAGAGATCGTATCTTTGATTAACCTGAGTGCACTATATATAAATGTTCACTTAGCTGATACAAGATTCTAGGATGTGGTACTCAAGGTTTTCCTACCAAGATACCACCCCAAATAGCTTAGTGTTAATAAGAGATCAGAGTTATACTATCCCCTCAACATCAAATAAAATATAATTCCTTGTATATATACACCAAAGATTCATGGTATTGGGTTTGTTAGGAGCGTGTTGGGTGATGCCAAAGTCTGTTGTTGAGTTACTAGCTTGCAAGCAAGGTTGATTTGGTCATCATCAAAATGATTATATATGGATGGCTGTCCTCCATTGTTTGATGTAGTGTAGTTGGAGGGAAAGAAATAACACTAGCTTAGAAGACACAAAGAGGACTATGCCTGATCTCAAGTTATTCTCTTTTAGAATTTTATTGGACTAGTTGTCAACTTTGAGGAGTTCATCTTTATTTTTAGTTGTTGATTTGCTAGATTTATGTAATTTTCGTGATTGATTGTATGTCCCGTGTACTCCTTGTATACTTGGGTGACTTTTTTTTTTTTTTTTTATATCAATAAAATTAAAAAAAATTAATAATAATAAATTACTTATCAAAAAATATATATACATCAGAGATTCAAAAAAAGCCTAGTATACAATGAACAGGTAAGGGACTTTTCCCAATTAATAAGTCAATTGTTAGGCATCTCCATTTTCATTTTAAATGTGTCAGAATGTTGTTAAATGCATAGAATTTCTAAATACTTACATGTTGAGAAGAGACGCTCTTTTTTGTGTAGGTAGAGTGCCGTTTAACTTATTATTTCCAAGAAACCTGATAATGAACAAAATAGTACGTGCTTCAATACAATAAAGAATAATATTGGGATGTATAATATGCAATTGAGAAAATGAGGTATATTACAAGTAATGAAGCAAACTCAAATTGAAAAGCGAGTCTGGAATCTGTCCTGTTATATTATTGAAGCTCAAATCCCTAAAAAAGTAAAAAAAAAAAAAATTATTATTATTATGTATTGATAACAATGCTATTATCACATGGTTGAGTGATACATAAAACTAGCTATCTACAAGAAGTAATTAAAATTACAATCTTTATGTGACTACAGCCAATAAAATATATGCATAAATGCACTTTTACTCCCTACATTTTGACTTTTTTCAATTTTAGTCCCTACATTTTATTTTTACCTCTTTTAGTCCCTAAACCAATTAACGCCCTTCATTTAAGTCCTTAAAGAACCATTCCGTCACCAAACTAATGGGGAAACTGACGGATGAATAAAATAATAATTTTTTTTCCACGTTGGACAATAAAATAATAATTTTTTTTCCGTCACCAAGTATGTGTTGGCTCTTTTCTTCGGGTTTTTGCTAGCCTTTGCAATCGAGGTGTTGTCCATCTTGCCGATGTCAAGCCTACAAGTGCAAATCCCATGCTAGGTGCCTTGACTCAAACCATCATATATACTTGTCACATGGGTATTGCTTACTTAGTCATGCTCTCTGTCATGTCCTTCAACCTTGGAATTTTCATAGCTGCCCTGGCTTCCATTTCTAACAAGTACCCGAAATATACAAAAGCATAAACCAAATTATTCAATGTAGGGACTAAAAGTGAATTTACACCTAAAATATAACCTAGATACACCATCCCTACAAGAGATAAGGAACAAGAAAAGAATAGAGAAAAGATAAAAGAAGTTGAAAAGAAACAAGATGAGTTTAAAAGACTATGAAAAGGCCCCTTATTTGATTACAAATAGGGTGAAATCATTTTGCATGCCATGAGAAACCTGATAACTATATCACTTAATTGAACAGTATTTACCATTTAAAATTTAGTACAGGAACCCCTTAAAATTTCTTTCTTCAAGTTGGGGTTGTCCAACCTAATAAATAGCAGAGATGTTCATAGTTCCATTGCTTTGAACCAACAATCAAATTCAACCTAAATTCTAGCTGTGACAATGGGCATTACTTACAGATGTGACAACTTTAGGTATTCTCCTATATTTGATGGAATTGAATAAGAAATACTACTATTCCTCAGCGCCCTGCAACACGTGTAACTAAACTGTTATACCATATTCTGGAAGAGCAATAAAGAAGCAAAGAAAACATGTATATTCTTCATTAGGAATCTAAAAGATAGCTGCTTTTGTGTTTTCTTACAAGCTACTTAGAGATGTCATATCCTTCATAAATTCCAGTGAAGAGCTCCCATTAGACAAATCACTTATTCTCCTACAATTCATATCACACATGAGATTGTTAGCTTTACAGATCTGCAAAATACAAATAAAAGTAACCAAGTGATGTAGACACTCACAAGTCTGTCAGAGAAGTCAAATTGGAAAACGTTGAGGGTATTGGACCTTTGAAAGAGTTTCCTTCAAGCCTCCTACAAAAGAATTTTGAAGTACATAATCATAAATTGTGCATAAATGAATTTTTTCTGTAGAATATACATGTAAACACTAAATTTTTTTCAATAATAACTCCTACAATAAACAATGTTACTTTGCCTTTGTAATGAAACTTGAGCCTTATCAAGCATGATTTAGGGATAAGCAAATAGGATAGGGCCAGCAATATTGTCTTACAAGATAGTAAGCTTCGACCAATTCCCTATGAAGTTGGGTATCCTGCCCATGAGTTCAGTGTCTGATGCCCACCTGAGATCACAAGAAGTATTTTCTCACATCTTATCACAATCTTTTGTTTTCATATTTATCATTATGTGTATGTTGGAAAGTTTTCAATTGAGAAAAGAAGTAATCAGATAGTTCTTACATTTCTTTGAGGTTTTGTAACTTAGCAAATGTTGAAGGAATCTCACCACTAACTCCAGAACTATCAAAGTAGCTGTCAAGGTAAAGAATTTACATGAATCAACTGATATTCCTATCCTCAGCCAAAATAAAGTTTTAGCAGTAACAGTTATTGAATTTAACAACAAAAGACAGGCCTCAAGCCAGCATTAAGTTCTCACTGCTAATTTGTTGTGAGAACGATTTTTAAAAAATTTCACGGTAAGTATCTACAAATCAAGTATCAAATACAATGTGATTGCTGGCACCAACTCTCTACAATAGCCATATCATTTCCCCCAAATCATTTCTGTATCATGTAAAATATATTTTCAAAAATTATGATTCACATTTTTTCAGTCTTGGGATACAATATACAGTCTTGCATATGAAAAACCAGCAATATGTCAAATAATATTTGTTGTCACAAAGTTCTTATAATCTTGAGCCACAGACATGATATTTCAAGAAGGTTTACAAGAAACATTTCCAAAGTCTGACTCACTGAGCTATATAATTCAATCAAATAGATTTTCAAAACTCACACCGAAAATGGAAAGTTATGTTGTGCTAAAACTTACATCTTTTCTAATTTCACTAAATTCCCCAGCTCAGATGGGAGAGAACCAGTGAAATTGTTTGTCGAAAAAGACCTACAAAATTAACAAGTAAAACAATAAATTATAAACCAAGGTTTTGATTCTCTTCATCAAGATCAAGTGTGTGAAACACAGAGTATCAGCCCAAAAAATGTTGTGAAATGCAGAAGGCAGCAGAATTGGTGTACACTTGCATCTGGGTGATTACTACATTCATATTTTTGTAAAATACTTCTTCAAAGATTTTTATTGAGAAGTTAAACATGCATCCTATGGGTCTTGGACCCTAGACCTTACCCTCAATCCTATTATTGAAGGAGGATGAAATGCCATTTGAGAAAGACATCATTCACAAAACCTTCTTGAAAAATTTTACCATAAATTTGAAGACCAATAGTATCTATAAAAAACAACTCCACCAAGATGCCACACAGATGACTTACAAATTTTGATTGAGGATTACTTACAATGATATTAAGTCAGTAAGATTTCCAAGTTCCTTTGGAAGTGTCCCTGATAGTGCATTGATGCCAAAACTCCTAATTTATTGAACATCAAAAGAAGAGGAAGGTTAACTAACATCAGCTTCACTATGTCCTTTGAGTTTTAAACCAAAATTCAGATAGGCTTACAAGTATTGCATTCGAGATAGATTGCCGATGGATGAAGACAGGTTACCAGTCAAGTAATTTTGGCCCAAATTCCTGTAACAGATGTTGGAAACTTAGCACATTTAACAGAATATAATGAAAATGAACCATCATGGAAAACTAGTATGCCACATCTACTACAATTTTCAATTGGATGACATGATGAAGTACACTTTCAAGGTCTAAGTTCAATCCTAGTTCCTATCCAAAAAAAAAAAAGTTCAATTCTAGCTTGCATGAAAAAGAAGGTAACTCTTCCAAAAAAAAAAGGTAATCACACTATTAATGCAAAACACAAGTAAACAAATGTATAGAGAATAAATCATACAGATTGAAGAGGAAAGTCAAAGTCCATAGTTCATCCGGGATTACACCAACAACATCCAAGGCATAAACCTTCCTGTAAAGAAAGAAAAAAGCCATCAACCATGAAAAAAAAGATTCATATATTGAAGAAGCTCAAGATAATTTGAGTGTAGGTTCTGTAACATACCAAAATTTTCAAAATTTCTCTAGAATATTTATTTTTAACAAAGATTCATATACATAATTAATGGTTTACACATAAAATAATACTACAAGGGGTTTAAGCATTACACTCAAAACCTCAAGATGTGTCGTGTTATACGGGAAACCATATGGGTTTTTGTGGGTATTTTTTCCTAAAATGAATGTAGGAATTGGCATAGAAAAATGACCTGGAGTATTATATATCTCAATAAATGACTCTGTTATCCCTTATCTATTTCCCAATGCAATATAAAGTAAATTTATTAACAAGCTCTAGTATGAATAAACCTTATCATTTCCTCTATAAAAATAAGAAGAAAGACGAATTACGACGTATGTTACTTACCCATAAAAAAATTATTATCTGCCATTAACTTCCCCTACCACTGTTCTTATCCCAAGTTAGTTCACTTTAGAGATATCCACCTCTATACCATGCTAACCACTGCTTTTTTACCAACGAACAAACAAAATTTTCTATAATTAGTTGGTGTTTGTATGATGGGGGACTACACACACTCAGGAGAATAGTCAAGTACTTAAAATGCTCTAGACACCCTCTTTAAGTAAATAAATAAAACCTGGTTAAATAATCAAATGTTACAGACAGGCATATATAAAACAACAGATTAAAAAGGAATTTCTGTAATGCACAGTGGCAACTCAGCTGTCAACTTATTAAAAAAAAAAATTACTTCTTCTTTGCTCTTGCGCTCTATAAAGGTACATAAAATGATAAAATATGAGTTTAATGATAACATATAAAAATAAGTTTTGCTTCTTCTCAGCTACTTTGTTCTGACACCTTAAACCTCTTCAACAAGCAATTAATATAATATAATCCAATAGTTTTAATACTAATTTGCAACCGATATCGAACAATAACCTTACATCTTTTCAACCACTAGTATCATATAATAGAGGTGATCGACTGGCTTATTCATTTTATTTTTCAATTAAAAAAATATATTCAGCTAAAATAAAATATGTTATTGTACAATTGTGACGAGTGATTACACCATAACATGGAACACCCTCACACACGTGCAATAACTTCTCATTTGGTGAATAGTGTTACTTCATGGAATTTGTTTATAGAATAATGCTACAGTCACAAATTATTTTACAATATTTTTACAAATTTTTTATGTGGCCAACTTTTTACTAGTTGTCATCTAAGCCTACTACTAATATTACGTTTTCATTTACCAATAACGATTCACCATATCAGCAGTTTATAAAAAAAATTATAAAATAGTTCATAATTACTCTTGTTTATGAAGTGATATACTAGTTGAAGTGATATTTGGGTAAGGGTGTGACTCCTGGAATTGATATATTGTCAAAATATTTTACTAGTTGACCAATTTGACACGAATCATGAAATTTAATTATTTCTTTTTTGAAAAAAATGTATAGAAATTGTAATTCTAAGCAAAAATGGCATAAGAAACAAAACATGAGAATATATAAAAGAGAGAGACATACAATTGGGTGATGTGGCAAGTAGAGTTAGATGAACACTCGCATTTGATAAAGGGGTTGTGCTTTGGGTCATCGAAGGGAGTGGAGTCATCAATGGCTGCTCCACTGCATGGTTCTCCACTTATATTCCATTGATTTGAATTTGCTGAGATCTTCCATTTTTGAAATATTGTGCTCAATGCTCTCACTGAAATCAAATTCACACAGTTATTAAATTAAATATCATTGTGATTAGCTTGGGAAACAATAGCAAGTAATGCTGTTTACTGACTTCACTATATCCCTCCAAAACTGTCAATGTTAAGATATTTATTGCGTAAAAGTATAATTTTATTTAGGGAAAAAAAGTGAGAAAATTTTTTTTATAAGGAAATAAATTATATTTAATAAATATGCGGCTTATTTTTTATTCAGACAAATTACATATTTGGTCCTTAACTTTTATACTATATTTTAATTTAGTCCCTAACCTTTCAATTGTGTCAATTTGGTCCTTAACCTTTCAATATCGTGTCAATTTAGTCCTTGCCATTATATTTTAAATGAAAATTGCTCATATGGCAAATGTCCAAAATAAAATTTAAGTTTATTGTCACATCAACAAAAACTAATTTTTTATTTTTGGCCATTGAACACATTTTCAATTTTCATCCAAAAAATAATGACATAGACTAAATTGACACATTACTAAAAAGTTAGGAATCAAATTAATATAATTGAAATATTATAGATCAAAATGAAATATAGTGTATAGGATAGGGACTAAATACGTAATTTATCTTTTCTATTTTAGTCCATCCAAACAAATTAAAATGTTGTGTATTTAAAAACAGAACTTTCGAATCATTGATACAAACATGATTATATACAAATGTAAATCAGTTTTTAAAAAACATATACAAATGTAAACTCTACATATATGGGTAACGAACAAGTGATATAGATATTCAATAAGTCCAGTGACAAAATATATTTATATATATTTATATATATATATATATATATATATATATATTTATATATTCCATCGCTTTTTTTATTAATTACTAGGTGGAAACTTCGGTAAAAAAAAAAAAAAAAAAAATTGTATACTTATTGAGCATTGCTCATCGGCTCATAGCTATTTGATTATTTACTTAAATAATTATTTTTCCTTAAAAAAAGTACTAATTATTAATTTATTACTATTATGTAACTTGTCCTTACTCACAGAAATGATAAATTGAAATGGTATTATTGATGTTAGTTTGGGTTAATAAACATATAAGACATTAGTTCAACTAGGACATTTAAAGATATTAAAATGGTTTTTCTTTACAATTTCATGATACTAGTTTCCCCAAGTTTCTAATTATATTGTTATTATGTATATAATTTTGAAAATCATTGTTGGATATTATATATACAATATCAATTCACAACCATTGTATGTAAAATTCTACTAAATACAACACAAAATAAAAAGAATAGATAGGTCCAATAGAATCTCCTAAATTGAATGGGATTAGGTGCATAGGATCATTCAGCTTAATTACAATCTTTTAGGTACAAAATCTTCACATACAAAATATTTGAATCGAAACAGTATAAAAAATTATACTCATTAGTTTAGAGAAAAAATAACAACAAAAATCTAAACTATTTCATTTATATGGAAAGCTAACAAAAGCAAAATCCAATTTTGATTCTAATTGAATTTTCTCTAAAATTTGGTTTAATATATATATATATATATATATATTATCTAGTTAATAATGAACCGTACATAATCATGGTTGTGGGGCCTGAAATTTGAAATCTCAGTCCACTTCACATTAAGGGCCCAAAACCCAAGCCGAGGAGCCCTATTGCCGAGGACGTATGATGAAAGCCCCTTAATGGCCCAAGAATGTGGCCGAGGACGATCTCACGCTCAACACCTCACAAAACGCCTGAAGAAAAGGACAAACTCAGTACAAGAGCAGTACAAACGAGAAAGCTGCCAACACCATAATGTGGAGCCCAGCGCCTGACAAGCCCATACTCCATACCATGTTATCCAGCTTTTCCCAACCACTCTGACGTATGGATTGATAGGACGAGTAATTACCCAAAACATGGAAAAACTGACACGTAGATGAAGAACGGGAAGTGAATACTAGTATAAAAGGGAAAGAAAGCTAAAAAGGAGGGGACGACGAAAAAGGAGGAAGAATGGTGAGAATGTAATGCTCCTCGGACTAATTTCGAGGAGTCAAACCTTTCAAGCTACATCGATGTAAGGCTCAGCTATACAGTCCAAACCTACCTTCGTATGAGCTCTCATGAAACCAGGACCAGACCGCTACCCAGTGCCCAAGGGCAGGCCTTTCCAAACTCACTCGCTACAAATCATATTGTTCGGACCCTTTACATACGAGCCCAACGTCATCCTTGGGTCGTTAAAAATCGTGTCCCTACAATTAGCGCAATCTGTGGGAAAGGCTTGCGCATTGGCGCAGGTGGCGATGGAGTCATGTCTCTTAGCAAGCAAAGGTTCGCGGGGTTTCCTCCATCTCCAGCGACATGCAGTTGTTGCTTCGACATAAACTTCTGCTAGGGGCTACACCTTGCAATGCCAATGGCATGGGCAGCTCTAGGGGCTTCTGGGCTCAACCTAACTCTCCCCGCCCTGGTCTAGGGGCTAACCTTTGAAAAATAAATAAATAAATACAAGTTTTGGACAGAACCAAGGCCTTGTATGGTCCTCAGACTCAAGCCTATGGGGAAACCAACTACTTAACAGAAAAAATACAAGTTTTGGACAAAACCAAGGCCTTGTATGGTC
>JAOXJQ010122325.1:0-18085 GCA_025762765.1 Quercus bicolor | reverse complement strand
TCCCTAATTATTTCCGAAACAGTGCTCTGTTGCTAAATATTTCAAAAATTAATGCTAATGGGCCATTTTTGCCCAAATGTATGATCTCTATAGTATCGCCTCTCGATAGGCTCGGATGTATGTACCTTGATATTGCCACTTGGTAGGCTTAAATGTAGGTTTCTTGATATTGCCTCTACCTCTTGTTAAGCCTAGATGTATGTGTAGATATTGCCAGTAGCACTTTAGCATTTATAAGCCGATTGCACCACTGTTGTTACTCATGCATCGTTTCATTCAGATCGCACTGTATTTTCAAGAGTTTACCATTAAAACTTGATATTGATTGACCCGCTGAGGGATATGGAAAGGGAGAGGCTACTTAAAATAAAACTGCCCTAGTGTAGGTTTTATGTAGTTCTTAACATGAGGGAAAAGGTTCCCAATCGGATGAACCTATCATTGTACTCAAATTATTAATCTTGAGCATATTGATTCATAGAAATGGACTGAACCACGCAAAATAAACTGCCCTAGTATGGATTTTTCATGGTTCTAAATTAACCAATCGAATCGAAGCGGGATTCAGAATCGCATTGGATGATATGGGTATCTTAACAACCCTAGTTATGAATACAGACTTGCCCAAGTGGGATTTTCTCGGACTCGCCATGAGGCGAAATGCACTGACAGACCCAGCTATCAATTGAACCAACCGATGCTTTGAAAAAGGTTCTGTATAGGAGCTGATCATTGTGATCTTCATACAATGCTAGATGGATTGCTATTAGTGGTTGCATATGGCCTTGGCACTGTCCCATTACATGTCTTGATGACGCGACGAAACCGACCTCTGAATTGGGCTTCAATAATGAGGTTCAAGATATTCCAAAATGACAAACAAGACAGGTAAAAATAAACTTCCCTAGTGTAGGTTTTGTACGGTTTCGATTTCAACAAAAATCCCTAAATGGACCGATTTGCGGCTAAACTGCCCGGGAACCATTATTGGTGTGAAAACCAAGGGAATCTTTGCTCTAAAGATGGTCAAAACTTCTCAAATCTCAAATCCAATGATCAAAATCATGTGGGGCTGTGCCGGGGGGCTTAAAAAGCCCTAGCATGTGTCTCGAGGCCTAGAGGCCACTTAGTGTGCACCATCTGGGGCCGACGGCCACTAATGGTGCGCCGACCTTGAAAAGCATGCATAAAGGTCTAGGTTGCTCCCAGACCTCCCATATTCGGGTTTGCAATTTTTTAGGTCTTCTTCTACCCATTTTCTTCACTGAAAACACTTGAAAACACTATTTTCTTACATTTTCTTACATGGATCGATATCAGATCACTGCATTCTTTCAGATCATTGCTTGCATGCTCTTGGGTTCAAGTCTTACAACACAGTTGTGGAGCTTGAGAGGCAGAGCTTTCATGAAAGGGAGCTCAAGAGATGGTGAACTTCATTCTCTTCCAAGGATTGAGCCTACATCAAGCAATTCCTCGGAGATGCCACTTCACTCTTTTGTACTCCTCTAGATTAGCACTTACTAGAGGCCATAGTTACTTGTTAGGATCTCGCTTTGAGGTGTATCACCATTGGAGATGTGGGCTTGGTCCCTACTTTAAAGGAGTATGATCACTTTCTTTCTCTTCCTACCCTTGTGAGTCAAGTTTATCGACCACTGACTCGACCTCATTTTTGCAAGCGATTGGCAAAGCTATTAAGCCTGGAAATGCCTATAGTGGATGTTCTGACCCGATATGGGAGTGGTTTGAAAGGTAGCATCCCCTAGGATTTTCTGATTTGTCAATTTGATGAAGCTGAGTACCCTCTTGCTTACTGAGGAAACTTGGACCTTCTATAGGCACCAGGCCTTCATGGTGGCCTTCTTTGGCTCAGTGTTATTCCCTTTTTAGTCGGGTTTTATCAACTTTGCAGTTCTACTCCTGGTGAGTACTCTACCTTATAGCATTTCATTTATTCCCTCTATCCTCTCTAAGACTATTCGATTTCTTTCTTTATGCCATAAGATGGATAGTGGAATGCTTGGTTGTTGTGTGCATTTGTTGCAGCTTTGGTTCTGTAGTCATCTAGGGCACAACTTAGAGGGTTCTTGAAGAAGAATAGTGTTAAGATCACTGTAGTCGTTGATCTTCCTTTTACTAGTGATACTGCTGCTTGGTTGAGGTACCTGTTTGGCTTAGGTCTCACTGATTAGGCATGGAGAGTCAAGTAGGGAGTCACTAGGTGGCAGGGTTAAGCCCACTGTGTTGGTTTACTTCGTGTCCCTTTGGTGGGCATCTAAGGTTGTATAGGTACTAGCCAGGTATGGCGTTGAGTAAATTTAGGGGTACCCAGCGTGTTCCTTAACTCAACAATTTTTCTGTCATCACTTGCAAGTATGGTTTTCAGGATATTCATACAATCATCATAGATCGTGCTTTTGACTTCTAGAATGAGCATAGGTTGACGATTGATTACCCTATCTGTATAGGGGATGATTATGAATGGTCTTCCACTAAGCTCAGAAAGTGGAGAACCACTAGGGATCCATGTTTCATGATCGATCTATCAATTTCAAATCCACTTAACCCTCGCCTTCTAACTAATATATTGAGGGGTTATACGCTAGAGTTTGTGGTTAGAGTTGAGAATACTCTTAGAGACCTAAGGGAGTGCCTGGCAAAGGCTTTCAGGGATAGGGATTACTGCAAGGAGATTCTTGATGCCAGTATAGAGGACTTTGATGAGATAGGGAGGACAAACAAAGCTGATCTCGCTAAACTTCAAGCAGAGCTTGTGCATAGGGATTAGGTCCCTTCAGCCACGGAAGCTGAGTGCACTCAATTTAGATCTCAAGTCACTAGCTTGGAGAGTGAGATGGCAGATCATACTTAGAGATTCACTATCTTAGGCCATACGTGAGATGAAGAGAGGGCCACTATAGAGGTTAGTCATGTCGAGGCGAGTAGTAGGGCCGATGAATTAGCCCTGAGGCTATTGTAGGCTAGGTCCTACGCTCACTCTACTTTGAGTCTTGAGTACAAGTCAAATGTTAAGCCCAGTGAGCCACAGTTGGCATTTTGTCACCTCCAAGCTGAGGTAGTCGAGAAGGAGGAGGCACTGAGAGTTGTTACTATTGAGATTAGCACATTATGGGTTATAATTGATACAGAGAGGCAGGGTTATGCCTCGAGTCCCAGTATGAAGAGGAAGCTGGTTCATCTGTGACATTCATATAGCCGATTTAGTGAGATTGCCAAAGATCTAGGGTTTGATACTGCAGGATTACTTCGTACCCATTCCTTGGATGATCCAATTCTTCTCACCGGCTTTGGGGTGCTATGCAGGGCGGTGGCAAACTGTTTAGGCTACGTTTGACTTACTGGAGTCTTTTCTGTTTCTTTTCATTTCTGCACATGAGCTATGTAGTTAGTATTCCACCATGTATGGAAAGGTCCACCGTAAATTGCTAGGCAATTGCCTACAGCCTTTCACTTTTAGGTTTTAAAGCATAGTCTACTTTGAAAGGCATGCTTAAAAATGGAAAAAAGAGGTGGAAACGAAGATGTTTTGCATGTATTGATTATCAGGAGATATTTATGTTTATGAGATTTGTGTTTGGATGCATAATGATGAACGCATGAAAGGATTAGAAAGGAACAAAACAAGCATGTTTAATGAATATGCGTGTAAATGCTTTGAAAATGTAAGATCATAAAAATAAAATGGTAAATCTAAGTCTATGCATATTAAAGGATACATCTTGTTCTTAGCTTTCCCATTCCCATTAATGTACATCTTCCATTGGCGTGTGCCATAAAATCTCTGAACAAACCACAGCGAGCCATGCACATTGCAAACATAGGGTAACCTGAAAGGGTGCATGCTATCTTTCCTTGATCTTGATCATAAACCCAATCGGATTCAACTGACTAATTTTTCTTCTAAAATGTGACCAGGCCAAGGTTGTCTGCCTACGTACCTCCATAAGGAAGGATCAGGTCATCATGTAGTTCAACTAATATTTTTGATTTCCTTAACTTTTGCCTAGACTGCCCTTTCAGGTTCTCAATCCAGCAGGCTCCCTCACTATTTTTTTTCGCTCTTCTTTTGCATAGATCGCCCTTTCGAGTTTTCAATCTACATTTCAAATTTTTGTATTTTTTTTCTTTTTTTGTTTTTTTTTTTGTTTTTTTTTTCTTTGTTATTTTTTTTAGTGGAATGTAGAAAAAAAGGTTGCATTTGGAGGCTTCCTCAAACAAAGTACTGTATGACAGCATCTAAATTTGTGGGCATATTGAAGTCGTGTGCATCCATGTCAGCTAGGATCAAGGCTCCTCTGGAGTAGGCCTTCTTCACCACTTATAGGCCCTCATAGGTTACGACAAACTTTCCTCTGTGATCAAGCATGGCCTGGTTGTGCTTTTTTAAGACTAGGTTGCCTTCTTCAAAGACTCTAGGTCTAACTTTTTTGTTAAATGCTCTATCGATGCAATGTTTGTAACTCTGTCCATGGCACATTATGGTCATGCGCTTCTCTACAAGGAAGATTGCTTCCATGCCGTAGACCAAGAAATACGGGGTTGCACCTGTGGAAGTACGAATATAAGTGCAATAGGTGCATAAGGCAAACAACAAGAACTCATGCCAATCCTCATAGGTGTCTGTCATCTTCACCAAGACCTTCTTTATGTTTTTGTTGGCTGCTTCCACCGCGCCATTCATCTGGGGGGCGATAGGGAACTGAATTACGGTGTTTGATCTTGAACTACTAGCAAAGTTGCTCGATCATTTTCCCATTCAAATTCTTTCTGTTATCTGTAATGAGCTCTCCTGGTATGCCGTAGTGGCAAATGATGTTCTGTTTCAAGAATCGGGCCACCATAGCTTAGGTGACGCTTTTGTAGGAAGTGGCTTCCACCCATTTGGTGAAGTAATCGATGGCCACCATGATATACTCATACCCATTTGAGGCTTTCGGAATCACGGGTCTGATGACATCCATTCCCCAGGTTGAAAAAGGCCATGGCGCTGCTAGAGAGTGCAGGGGTTGGGAAGGAACATTCTTTCTATCCTGATAGACTTGGAAATGATGGCACATTTTCATATGCTTAGTACAGTCACTTTCCATGGTGACCCAATAGTAGTCGACTCTCATAACTTTTCATGCCAACAGAGGTCCACTAGCATGGGCTCAAAACAGGCCTTCATGCATCTCTTCCATCAAATGGTTAGCCTCGAGGGCATCTATGCATCGAAGCAAAGTTGTGTCCTGGTTCCTTTTGTACAAGAGTTCCCTACTCAAGAAAAACTAGCACGCAAAGCGCTTGATGAATTTCTTTTCATTGTTTGTGGCCCCAGGTGGGTATTCACCATCTTTGATATAAGCCTTGTTGTCATGGTACCATGACTTCCCATCAATTTCAGCTTCGACATTCATGCATTCTTCAATGTTCATGCAATAGGCCGGCAAACCACGAACCTCTATGTGCAATTATCGCATATACGAACTAGTTATGTGCTCGGGGTAAATAAGCAAAGATAATGTTCTGGAATTTTGGGACTAAGTGGCTGACGTACTTCTAATACGAAATCAACTATGCACGCCCACTATGTACGCCTCATACTCTATGACATTATTCATACAATCAAAATTTAGTTTGACTGAAACAGGGATTTGTTGGCCCTTCAGGGATATTAGAACTGCTCTCACTCCATTTCGAGTGCTATTGGCGGCTAGCTTCTAATGCCACAGTTCTACATTACTGGGTTCTAGCTCTATTGCTAAGACTTCCTCATCTGGGAAGAGGGATTCTGAGAAATCTAGATTATTCAACAGCTAGTCTGCTAGGTAATCGGCTATATGGCTTAGCCCTTGATGGCCTTTCATGCCACAAACACAATATCAAACTCAAATAGCAACATCTGCCAATGGGAGATTTTCCCTATGAGAGCAAGCTTTTCAAAGATGTACTCGATAGGATCCATGCGAGAAATCAACTGTGTGGTGAAGTAGAGCATGTACTACCACAACTTACGTGAGGCCTATGCTGGTGAACTTCTTACTCAAGTAGTAAATTGCATTCTCTTTTTGATCGGGTTCATTTAGCTGGCCTAACATGCAACCCATGAATGTCTCTTGCACCGCTAGGTAAAGAATCAATAGATATCCTGATGTCGGGGGAACCAAAACAGGAGGGCTCAACAAGTACTGCTTAATCCTGTCAAAGGCCACTTGACACTCATCCACCTATTCTATCTTTGTATCCTTCTTCAAGAGCTTGAACAAGGGATCACACATGGTGGTTAATTGCGCTATGAAGTGAGCAATGTAACTGATCCTCCTAGTAAGTCCCCGAAGATAGGGAGTGCAAAAGAAAATTCAAGAATGCATTAGGAATGATAGAAATACCCTTAGTAGGGTAAATGACATAAAGGCCCTTAAAGCATCCCCCAGTGGATTGAAAGCATTAGAACATCCCACAGTGGATCACAAGTCACTAAGAAAACTCCCTCGTGAGTTCAAATTATTAAGGAAATCCCTAGCAAAACACAATATCATGGAAGGGCCTCCATACAGGTCCAAGACACAAAGGCAACCCCTTCGTGAGTTATGACGAAAATATTCCCCAAGGAGTTGATAAAACCTTTTCGTGGGTGGAATCAACACGAGTTTCCAGTGAGCCATGAAGGAGAGGAAGAAATTTATCCAATGGGTCACACATTACCAAAGGTTCCCTTGACACCAAAATTCCTAGCAAGTTATCTTCCTTAGTGGACTACATACCCAGAAAACTCCCTCATGGGTCGCCAACACACTCCTCAGCAAATCATACTCCTTAGTGAGTCATTCATCATCCCCAGTGGATTCTTCACCCAAGAATCCCTCGTGGGTCAGAACACCAAGGGCGTTTGTGCACATATCCCACAAGAATTAAATATGCAGGCACGGTCCATACACCAATCAAGCAAGTTAGAATACAAAATTTGTGCACATATCCTCCTGGAGTTGAACATGTAGGCAAGTCATACAGAACTTGTGCATATATCCTGAGAGAATTGAATATGCAGGAACAACAGAAGAGGTAGAGATAGAGATAGAGGCCAAGGTCACCTCAAGGCAAGAACCTCACCAAAACAGGTAGAGATAGAGATGGAGAAGACAAGTATTACCCAGAGGCGCAAGCCATTTGGAGAAGTTTGAGGCAAGAGCCCCAGATGGACACCACAAATATATATCATTTTAAGCTTGTAAAAGTACCTTGTTCGTTTGGTTAATGGTTGTGGTCGTTGGCTTTGTTTGTTTTTCCTTTTAAGTGACTCTAGGACAGTGAATCACTCGCCTTTTGGCTGCAATTGGAAAAACAGGTTCTAGGATAGTGAACTTCTCATTGCTCATTTCTCGAACAACACGGGTGGGGATTCAGACATACAAATCCCACGTAACTCTGCGGAGTTGCACCTCGCCCCGTGTATGCATGTTGTGTGTCATCTGCGTGGGTTTGGCCCATGTTGTACATCAAAACAAAAAATTTTCTCTCTTATTCTTTTGATTCCATTAGTAAAGCTCATGAATCAAAAGAGGGGCATTTATAGACATTGTATTTTGTACCCCATATGATTCGGGCCCCCATTCCCCAATGATGCTAAAATTCTAGGGCCTAAGGCTGGTTTAGGGCCTAATCTGATTGCAAATTGACTTGAGAGGTGTTAAAATGGAAGATATAAATTTTTATGAACAAATAAATCTATTTTTGGAAAATAAAAGGCCAAGGAAACCCTCGGCCTACGTACACAGGTTAGAACTTACGTATGTAGGTCTGATGCACGCTTACGCAGGCACGGACCTGTGCATGTAGCTAGGGTTCCAAATACTATGATAGACAAGTTTTCTGCATTAATGTTAAGGTTTGGAATGAATCCCACATCATCTAGGAGCTATTCCAAACCCCTATTTTCTCACTATATAAAGCCATACATGGCACCTTTTTAAAACACACAAAAAATCCTAAAGGAAAACCTAAGATTCACCAGAAATAATGAATCAAAAAGGGAGTTTTTCACAAAACATCCTCAAGTCAATTTTATTTTTATTAAGACCTTTTCTAGTCTTGATCCTAGAATTCTGAAGTTTACTAATCATTCTTTTCTGAATGTGAATAGATTTGACTGAGGGGAACGGTCAAAATCAAGCCAAAGAGCTTTTTGTTTGTGAGGTATATATTCTAACCTCTTTTCTTTGTTTTCTACTTTTTAATCTTAGTTTTATTCTTGTTTCTTTGCTTTATTTATGTTTAGATACGTTTGTTTAATTTAGGTTTTAGCTGTTTTTAGTTTTAAAGCATGCTAGGTTGCTAGATTTGTTATTCTATTAGTTTCTATTCTTGCTTTCTTGGTTAAGGTTCTTCTGGGTATGTCTGTGTGTGCATGCTTCTACATGCGTAGCAGGTTCGGAGTAGACGTACACAGGCTCGAAGTATGCGTACGCATACAATTGGCCTTCATACACAGGCCTATCTATGTGCATGCATACTCGTGCCCAGAAACCCCAATTTGAGTTTTTCTACTTTTATTCCTCTATTTCTTTCATATCATATGCTTATGTTTTGTCCATTTTTATGCTTTCTAAGTCTCTAGTCCTTTGTTTAGTTGTTTGTTTGTCTTTAACATGCTAGATTAGGATTTTCTCTTTGTTTCTCGCTTTGATGCCATGAACATGCAATAATATGATCATGCATTAATGCCATAGGTACTGTAATGTAGGGAGGTAAATGAGATAAGACATGCATTGGTATGAACGTGCATTTTAATGATGAATATGTTTGTTTGATGCTTTATTTCATGTCTAGAAGTTTGGAATATATTTGATGATTAATACTTTGTTGCCATGCCTACCTTTCTGCCATGATTTGTTTGCTACCTTAGATTGGATAATATGACATATATGGTTAAAGTATGCTAGGGTTTATGATGTGATGAGATGATTTCCATGATAGATGTATAGTAGGGTTTGTGATGAGTTAATTCTCATGATAGATGTATGCTAGGTGTAGACACAGTATTTTGTCTACCCTCGATTTATGTGTCAGACCCTAAAATTCAAAAAATACTATCTTTTCTCCATGGGGCTATGGAAACATATAGATTGATGTAGCGCAACCTATTCAGGCATCAGAGCACTCGAAGTGCCATTTCAAGTCAAATTGACCAAAATGCCCCTAGTCAACCCTAAGTTGACCAAAAGTCAAAGTCAGTCAAAATCATCCCAAAACAATATTTTTCTTGTTTCTACATCAAACCTTATCTATTCGGTGATTCTCGTCAACTTTGACCAAGTTTGACACGAGGTTGACTACCTAGGGCACTAGAATCCCCAATTTTGATTCGACTACCAGAACAGGTTGGAACCAATGCCATTGTAAGGAATATCAAATCCCTTTTACAACGACTATTCATGGGTCCAAATTGGAGTCAAAACGGTTGAGATATTTAGAAAATTGTGCAAAGCGCGTCAGCAAGCTTCCCGAGGCCATAGCTTTTAATCCAATCGGCTATTTTTCAATTTCTTTAATGTTCTAGAAACTAAACATCCAGAGCTTTCCATGGACACCAAGATCAACTCAATCCAATTCCGGGAAGACCTTTAAATAAATGTCCAAAACTAGACTAGGAAAAAGCTAGAACTGTTGATGTTAGCAGGGGTGGCTAGCGGCCATACAAGGTGTGCTGGAAGCCGAAGGGTCAATTTTCAGCTATAAAAGCTTCCAGACCCTAAATTTTGCAATCTAGATCTTTCTAGGAACACCAAGATTAGCTCAATCCAATTCCAAGAAGACCTTCAAATAAATGTACAAAACTGGACCATGAAAAAACTAGAACTGCTAATGTCAACAGGGGTGGCTGATGGCCATACAAGGTGTGCTAGAAGCCGAAGGGTCAATTTTCAACTATAAAAGCTTCTAGACCCTAAATTTTGCAAAAAAAGAAGATTTTGGGTAGTTTCTTGGGCAAATTCTCTCTCTCCTCTCTCTAATTTCTCTCCTAAACACATCCAAACATGTCTAAACACATCGAAACACCACAAAACACCTTTGACTCTTCTCTTTTTACCACAATTACAAGGTAGTGTTCTTGCACCCAATCTTTCTCTCCTTGGTTCCATTCCTTGGATTTGAGGTTTAGGGGTGTGGATGTAGATTTTTAGCTACAATCCACACCCTTTTATTCTTTTAGCTTTTTCTAGCTTTGTCTTGTTCAATAATAAGCTTTATTTCTTTTCCTAGCATGTCTTTATGGTTTTTCTTGCATGTTTCCTTGCTTATGCTATGATTTATCGCTTTGATGTTGTTGGACAAGCCTTCTTGGGCTAGGATATGTCTAAATTTAATGTTTGTGCTTAGATCCACATGCTTTTAGGCTCCTTGCCATGTTTATGTTTAGATCTACGTATCTTTTGCTTTCTATGTCATGCCTATGCTTAGATCTATATCTTTGAGTGCTCTATGCCTTGTTCATGTGTTTAGATCTACATGTTAGTTGCTATGCCATGTGCTTCTAAAGCCCTTGTATCTCTTGATGTATCTCTTTCTTGTGTTTTGGCCCTTTTTGGTGGGGTGTAGATCTAGATCTTGTGGTCTAGGCCTACATCCATACACCTAGGCTTATATTAAAGGGTTTGGATCTTTTCCTTTGCATGTCTATGTTTTCTTGCTTATTTCTATGCTTTATCTCCATGTTAGCCTCTCTAGATCTAGGCTTTGTCATGCATTGTGCCCCCCATGGGCTTGTTCTTATGTGGTTACATCCATCCCCCTTATGGCCTAATGAGGTGTAGAGATACACCTTCGTGGTGTTGGTGTGCTTGGTTCACACCTTTCCCCACTCTGTGCAATGTTGATATGCTTGCCTTGCTTGCGTTATGCCTCCTGTTTGGCTTTCTTTGCTTTTTTGCATGCTTGCCTACATGTTCATGCATGAGTCTGTGTGTCATCCATACTTCAATCCAATGGAACTATGGACACTCAAACCTACATTTGTCCTCCTAGGACACTCTCTTTTGTTTGATAACATACTTGCTTGCCCTTTCATATGCTTAGCATGCTTTGTTTGCCCTCATTTGGATCTCTTTTTTAGTATGTTCTTTGCATGCTCCCTCTTTCCCTTGTTTATTTCTTTGCTTGTCTGCTAGCGTGTTTCTTTTGTCTTTGCATGTACATTCATGGATCATGACATTTGGAGCAAGGGTACGATCTCTTAGGCACGAGTAAAAAGGGCAAAGACGCAAGCAATAGGATGCAAGACCACAAAAGGCAATATTCAGTAGATTAGGGGGCCTAGCCCCTCTTGGGTGGTTTTCTCTTTTTCTCTCTAAGCCTCTTTTCTAGAGCATGTATTAGGGTCCCCTTCAAAGTACCCCCTTTACTTTTCTTGCTCTTTGCTTAGGCCGCGTTCCCTGGGTATGGCAATGTCTATTTTATATTTCCTGTACCTTGCTAAGGCATACCTTTAGAATGTTGGCAATGTTTGTTTTACTTTCCCACGTTATGTGATAACATTGTGCATGATGTATGTATGTATATACATATATATATATATATATATATATATGTGTGTGTGTGCCTACACATGTGGGTGATCATGCACTTTGTATGATGGACTCTCATGGTTATCCAAGTGACCCTCATTGATCACGAGTGCCCTTGACCTTGTAGTGTGGGTATGCGCTCATAGATTCATGCTATATTGTGTGCACGATCATTGCAGTGTGATTGTCTTGATCCATGTCACTAAGTGACATTAGGTTCCCGGTGTTTGCGACACACATCAACATGCTTAATGCTTTAAAGGGCTTTAGCTCATCATAGTACTAGCATGTCGATACATGCCATATACATAGGCACGAAACCCTGCCGATGCACCATAGCACACCAAACGTGAAACTCTATTGGATTTTCGCTGTGAAAATGGGGAATTGCCATGTTTTTGCTTAGATCTACATGTTAGTGCTTAGATCTATGTCCCTATGCCTAGATCTATGTGTTTATGTGCTCCATGCCATGCTTGTGTGCTCAGATCTATGTTGGTTGCTATGCCATGTGCTACTTAACCCCTTTTTATCCCTTGATATCTCTCTTTCTTGTATTTTGGCCCCTCCAATAAGGTGTAGATCTAGATCCTGTGGTCTTGGCCTACATCCATAAATCTAGGCCTATATCAAAGGGTTTGGATCATTCCCTTTATATGTCTCTGTTTGCTTGCTTGCCTCTAGGCTTTATGTCCATGTTAGCCTCTCTAGATCTAGGCTTTGCCATGCTTTGTGCCATTCGTGGGCTTATGCTTGTGTGGTCGCATCCGTCCCTTCTAAGGTTTGTTTATGTGTAACGATTTGTGAGATACACCTCCGTGGTGTTGGTGTGCTTGATATACACCTTTCTCTGCTTTATGCGATGTTGATATGCTTGCCTTGCTTGCTTTATGCCACCCATTTGGCTTTCTTTGCTTCTTTGCATCTTTGCACACTTGCCTACATGTTCATGCATGAGTCTATGTGTCATCCTTACTCTAATCCAATGGAACTGTGGACACTTGATCCAAACCTATATTTGTTCTCCTAGGACACCCACTTTTGTTTGATAACATGTTTCTTCACCTCTTCATGTGCTTCAAATGCTTGTTTGCCCTCGTTTGGCATCTTTTCCTAGCTAGTCTCTAGCATGCTTTTCCTTCCTTTTGTTTCTTTGCTCATCTGTTGGTTTGTTCCTTTGTCTTTGCATGTACACACATGGAGCAAGGACACTTAGAGTAAGGGTGCAACCTCCTAGACGCAAGCAAAATGGGGAAGGATGCAAGCCTACAAAGGGCAATGATCAGTAGATAGGGGGCCTAGCCCCTCTAGAGTGGTCTTCTCTTTCTCTTTCTCTAAGCCTCTTCTCTAGAGCTTATGTTAGGGTCCCCCTCCATATACTCCCTTTTACTTTTCCTGCTCCCTACTTGGGCCACATTTGATGGGTATAGCAATGTCTATTTTACATTACCTGTACCTTGCTGGGCTATACCCTTGGAACATTGGCAATGTATGGTTTACTTTCCTGCTCTGTGTGATAGCATTGTGCATGATGTATGTATATGTATATTTGCTTGTACATGGGTGATTGTGCACTTTGTGTGACGAACTCCTATGGCTACATGAGTGACCCTTTCTAGTCATGAGAGCTCTTGACCTTGTAGTGTGGGCATGCGCTTAAGGCAATTGTTGTAGGTGCATATTCATGCTATATTGTGTGTAGAATCATCACGAAGTGATTGTCTTAATCCATGTCACCAAGTGACATTGGTTTCCCCATGTATAAGGCACACATTAGTATGCTTGATGCTTTGAAGGGCTTCGGCTCATCACGGTATAAGCATGTCGATACGTGCCGTATACCCAAATGTGAAACCCTATTGGTGCGCCATAGGAGTATACGGCAAGTGCCAACGTGCTTATGCTAGGACGAGCCAAAGCCCCTCAAAGCATTAAGCACATTGATACGTGTCGCATACACAGGGAAACTAATGCCACTTGGTGAAATGGATCAAGAACGTCACACTGCGATGGCTATACACACAGTATGACATGAATATGCACCTGCATCATATGCCTTGAGCACATACCTATGCCACAAGGTTAAGGACACTCATCGCTAGAGAAGGTTGCTCACGTAGCCATGAGAGTCCATTATACAAAGTGCACGATCACTCACACACACGTAGGCATATATATATACACATATCATGCATAATGCTATCACACAGAACAAGAAAGTAAATCAAACATTGCCAACGTTCCAAGGGTATGTCCTAGCAAGCTATAGGAAATGTTAATCAGACACTGCCATACCTAGAGAACGCGGCCCAATCAAGGAGCAAGAAAAGTAAAGGGTACAAGGAGAGGGTGAACCCTAATACATGCGTTAGAGAAGAGTCTTAGAGAGAGAGAGAGAGAGAGAGAGAGAGAGAAACACTCAAGAGGTTCTAGATCCCCTAATCTTAAGAGAAAAACACTCAAGAGAAAAATCTTTATGGGCTTACGTCTTCTTTCTTGCATCCCTGCTCTTTTTGCTTACGCTTAGGAGGTCGCACCCTTGCTCCAAGTGTCTATGCTCCATGCATGTACATACAAAGACAAAAGAAAAAAGCCAGCGGAAAAACAAAGAAAAAAATAGAAGGGAAGCATGCTAAAGACAAACTGTCAAAAGGATGCGCCAAACGGGGGGCAAACAAACATGTGAAGCACATGAAGAGGCAAACAAGTATGTTATCAAACAAAAAAGGGTGCCCAAGGAGGAAAAATGTAGGTTTGGATCGAGTGTCCATAGTTTCACTGGATTGGAGTATGGATGGCACACAGACTCATGCGTGAATATGTAGGCAAGTGTACAAATATGCAAAGAAGCAAAGAAAGCCAAACAGGTGGCACAAAGTAAGCAAGGCAAGCATATAAACATTGTAATGAGCAAAAAAAGGTGTGTACCAAGCAGCCAACACCATGGAGGTGTATCTCACAAGTGGTTACATCTAAACAAGCCCTAGGAGAGATGGATGCAACCACTCTAGCAAGTGGCACCAAAGACCAATAAGTAGAAACCCATGGAGGGTACAAAGCATGGCAAAACCTAGATCTAGACAAGAAAACATGGATATAAATCATTGAAGCAAGGAAGCATACATAGACATGCATAAAGGAAATGATCCATACTCTTTGATATAGGCTTGGGTGTAGAAATGTAGGCATAGACTACAAGATCTAGATCTACACCCTACCAAAAGGGCCAAAACACAAGAAAAATAAGATAACACGAGATAAAAAGGCTTTAGAAGCACATGGCATAGCAACCAACATGTAGATCTAGACACATGAACATGGCAACGAGCACATAAAGATATATATCTGAGCAAAAACATGTCAAGGAGTGCAAAAACAAGTAGATCTAAGCATAAACACGACAAAAAGCACAAAAACACATGGATCTAGCATAAGCATGTTAAAAAGGCACCTAGACACTTGAATCTAAGCACAAACACAATATTTAGGCATATCCAAGCCTAAGAAGGCTAGGCCAACATCACTACAACATTAAAACATGGTAAAAAGCAAGGAGACAGTTTGTTTGTTTTTGGTCATTTTCTGCTTTTTTTTAACTTTAATCTGTCAAAACTACATCTGTAGAATCGAGAATGATATGGTTATTTTGAAATGTGCATGTGGATTAGTTTATGATCAATTAGTTGTATTGTAAATTCTTTTTTCTAAACTGCAACAAAGAAGAGTTTTTTTTTTTTTCCCTGTATATTTTGGTACTGCTATCTACGCCTTAATACAGGATTATGGATTTGTCTATTGTTTCCTCTCTATAAGTTGTGTTTTATTGGTACCCTACATAGACTATAGAAGACTATATTCTTAAACCAAAGACCATAATCCAATAAACCAAGTGAATGCTACACTGCTTGTTACCTAGCCTTCAAACCATGTTTCTATTGCCTCCATTGATGACTCCCATTTGGTAAATTAAGTATATAATATTAGGCTATTAACTTTGGTTGTAACTTATTAGGGATTTAACTTGTTGTATTGTTATTTTTATGTCAAAAGTAAATTATTGTCTTCGCTTGCTTTTCTGAGTTTGCTGTTGGATTTCTGGTGTAAATCTATACCAGCTTACATTTTACTTCCCTAGCTCATGTGTTTCAGTGTCAATTGACAGGGTCATCCAAATGTGAAGGCCATCCATTCATCTAAAGGTGTTGGTGAGCCTCCATTTTTTCTGGCCTCGGCTGTCTTTTTTGCCATCAAAGATGCCATTACAGCTACAAGGTAGCAGTGGGTTGTAATGACTGGTTTGCTCTGGATAATCCCGCAACACCCGAACGCATCCGGATGGCTTGTTTGGATGAGTTCACTGCTCCATTTATTAGCTCTGATTTCCACCCTAAGCTCAGTGTTTGATGCAGTAGCCTTATTTCAATTTAGCATATCTCTCAATTCTCACTTTGTATAGTTTACTTGTCTTTAAAAAAGCTTCCTCAAAATAAAATGAAATAAACTGACTCTGCTAGTCAGGGAAGAGTAAGGGGAACACCCTTTTTGTAAGTTAAATAATGGTATTCTCATTGTTTACTAAGGAATTATGTCTTACTTATATATAGCACTGCAATTTGGATTGGTGCCATTATTCCAGTCCACAACCCAACAATAAATTGTTGTAATATTACAGTTAATAGCCATTGTAATTCTTTGGGGTCAACTTCTATATAAATACTATACGCATAAGGTGAAAAGAAGACTACCTTGCCATTCTAATACTATTATTGGATGAATGAACCCTCTCTCTCTCTCTCTCTCTCTCTCTCTCTCTCTCACACACACACACACACACACATTTTGCTAGAAGTGCTAGGAAGGTTTCGATTAGGAAGGCTACATCTTTAACTAACCAACATTATGGACTAGTCTTAATGCCTGATGGTAATTTTTACCCTCAAAAATCAGTTTTCAAAAGACAACTATTTTTTGTCATATAAAAGGAGGGGAAAGTATTCTAGCTAAGAGGGGAAGGGGTGGTACCAATAAGAAATAATATAGAAGTAGTATTTTTTCATAACTATTAACTAACATAGCCTATCAAGATCAGAGCAACATCGTTGGCATCACTTGTATTATAAAACTTTCAAAGCAATTTCTCAGTGTTAGGCCCTTGATCCTTGAGAGGGGTGATTACATGTGCGGCACCTTCCATCCATGCCAACCACAGAGAAACTCATGGGCATGAAGGAAGGAAGCATATCATGGGTTGAGCAAGAGTCGTTAAGGAAATAGAAGACTATGCTGCTTCACTCATTGTGGTGCATGCATACTCATGTTTGGCTTTAGAGCCAATGTGTTTGTTACCTTGCAAAGGTAATGAATCTGTAGTTATGGTTTGGTAAACTACAAGCTATGCGAGAGTTGTGCCAGTATGATCTAATTGAAGCACCTTAAACTCTATGCAGGTTTATTTGCATCCCATGATTCATGATGCACATGGGTGCAAGATGTCTAGGTCCTTGGGAAAGGTCATTGATCCACTTGAAGTAATAAATGGGATATCCTTGGAAGGTCTTCATAAGAGGCTAGAGGATGGGGTATCGTCAGTAGCGTAATAAATTGTGGAATGTAGTACGATTTGCTATGACCATGCTTGGGGATGATTATGTTCCGCCCACAAATGTAAATCCAGATGACTTGTCATTTAGCTGTTAATGGATACTCTCAATATTGAACAGAGCCATATTCAAAACTATTGTGGCTTTGGAGTCGTATAAATTCTCAGATGTAGCAAGTACTGTGTATTCATGGTGGCAATACCAACTGTGTGATGTTTTTATTGAAGCAATTAAGCCTTTCTTTGCTAGGAGTGATCCAAGGTTTGAGACTAACAGGAGTTTTGCTCGAGACACACTTTGGATCTACAATTGCTTCATCCTGTTATGCCGTATGTTACAGAAGAATTATGGAAGCATCTTCCTTCGTCAAGGGACTGGACAAACAAGAGAGGTCTTGGAGAGCTCTCAAAGCTTTGATTTTACTTAATGTGCTACCTTCTTTTCTATGTACAGCTGCCTTCCCTAGTGTTTTATTTTTATTTTTGAAAACACAATGGTAGAGCCATATGCATCCTTGGAGGGGCCTTGGCCCCTCCAAAATTTTTAATGTTTTTTACAATATAGGTATTTTTTTTTATAAATATTCAAAGGTTATATGAAAAAAAAATAGAAGTTGGCCCCCCAAAAGAAACGATTGATTAACTAATCTAGTAATCCTTTCCAAAAAAAGGGAGTTTAGCGTTGATATACAATTGTAATAGAATGAAATAATTACATAGTAAGTTTTGTGAGTAAATAATGAGACCCCTAATTTTTAGCTTAATTTCAAATCCTATTATGGCATTCAAATCATTCAACATTGATAATATATGCAATTTGGTTGATAATATATGCAACATTGATAATATATACATATTAAAGTTGATAATTTGTGTATATGTATATAACTTACTTTAGAATAAGCAAATTAAAATTTATATT
>JAOXJQ010122296.1:0-18103 GCA_025762765.1 Quercus bicolor | reverse complement strand
TGTTCGTTTTCCAGCCCAAAGTCGAGTTTGTCAAACTCAACTTTCAAAAAGAGTCCAACTTACTAAATAACTTTGAATGCGTGCCACGTGCCTAATTTTTTCCCAGAAATAGTCTATTTCGCAATTTTTTCCCTTTAGGATCATCATCGCCAGATTGATCTCAGGGGCTCAAGCTTTCATTGAAAATCTCTCAATGAAACTACTGGGTTTCTGACTAAAACTTGATTGGAGGCCGAGAAAATGAGGGAAAATGAGAAAACCCTTGTGAAACCCTGAAATGTCTGAGGGCTAGGTTTCTCTTTTTTTTTTTTTTTTTTTTTTTTTTTTTTGGGGGAAGGGCTGGGTTGAATTTGGGTATATTATTTTTGGGTTAAATGGGCTTCAATGGGTTTTTAGTTAAAACCCAATAATCACTGAGTCTAATTGGGTTGATACCCATTTAACCCAATTAATAATTGGGTGGGTTTGGGTGGGTAAATAGGTTTGGGCTTACTTTGCCATCCCTACTTCTATGGTAAAACAATCATTGCAAATCATCTTAAGAGTTGTGAAAAAAATTGTTTAATTAAATTCTTTACATGTGTGTTTGCACTTGTGCGTGTGAATGGATTAACTTCGTTGAGAATTAAGATTTTTTCACTATTGACAATGCAGTTAATCACTAGGTAGACTTCAATCCACGAATACCTACCAAGAAATATGGAAAATTAATACTAAACTCATTACTCATGGAAGAGCTAATTGGATTTTACCATTTCATCAATAATTAAATAGATACAAAACCCAGTTTTTAGGTGTCCTTGGGGTATTTATTAATGGACTATTTTAGAAAAAATTTGATACCATTTTTATGGAAAATATAAAAAGTTTTCAAAAAAATCAATTACATTTTTCTTTTCTAATAAAAAAATTCTAAAATTATTTCTTAAATCAATGCTTTTAGGGCATCATTTAAATTTTTCCATAGTCAATATTAGTATAAAATACATGGTTATCTTCATTTCTTTTTTTCCCCATTTTTTGGCTAAGTGGTAAAAGAGCCCAACAAAACCAATCCCAAAATTTTTGGGGCTAAATGACAGAGGAAGCCCAACAAAATCAAAATCTACACACCCAAAAAATAATTGATAGTTGCCTAATGGTAATTGTAGTTAGCTTATGATGCAGTTCTCTTGTGAAGGCTTTTGGCACTTTCATCACGAAGTTAATTAAGTTTTGAATGGTCAAGAGTCATGTTGGTTCAATAACATTATCTAGTTCATTTCATGAACATAACTTGGGTTTCAATCCCCATTCTTCACTAGTTGTAAGAAAAGCAAAATTCAAGTTATGGATGCAAAAATAAGGTTGGGGTGCCACAAATTGATTACATGATTCTGTGGAAACTCATGCATGCGCATATACAAACACATTAATTTTGACCTCATATTCCATTAACATCCTAATATTTAAAAAATCCCCATAATGTGTTATATTTCTAGACTTTTGAATTTTAATAACAAAATGAATTGGTTAAAAATGGGAAAAATACTTTGCAAGAATGATAACAAAGGAAAAAAGGAAAAGGTAATATATACATCATATATCGTAAGACTCATCTTCTAGGACCAGTTTGGATGGAGGGGAAGTAGAATAAAGTTGACCAGAGCTCGAAGAATAGCTCAGCAACATTAAACAAGAAAGAAGAAATGGTGTCGCTCCTTCTGGAGACAAACATTTCAAGCATAAAAGCGATGCCGTTCCAACTCAGGTTTCGGGTAAACGGTGTTGTTATACGTAGACTTATAAATCATCAGACTCATGAGTCATGAGATAAAAGAAACGATGTCGTTTCTCATTAATCCAAGACGTGATGTTTATGTAACGGAATCAGTTAGTCCGAGTGGATAGGAACCATGCACATGATGACTGATGAGTTGTTAGTTTGTTAGATTTTAGCCCTTAGTACGGTTATCATATCAAGCTTTGTTCCTATATATGTGAAGTAGTAAAACAAATTTGTAAAATCATTAACTTAAGCAAGATTTGTAAAATCACATTTTCTCTTTCAATAAAATTCAGTTTTCAAACAACATTACACGTATTTCCACACACTTTTTCACCCACACGTATTTCCACAAATATTTTCAAACAACAATTTTTAGTTTTTAAACACATGTACCAAACGGGCCTTAGCTTTTCTTCAATCATTTCATGAATCTAGATCTGATGTGAGAAGGGTCATCCCTCATAATATGTACCATACTTTTTTTTTTCTTTTTTTTTGATAGGTGAACCACACTAATTGTTTCAATAATATGTACCCTTTCACCCTGCTTACTAATGAGCATATTATCTTATGCAAATCACCTCAATTGCAATGAGACACTTTAATGGGATTTTTTGGGCATTTAACATTATTTTTGGAACATTTAGTTAGTTATCAAGTTTGCAAAACTATTTAGTGAACTAGCATCTTGAGACTCGAGTTTAATGATGGAACTCAAGTCTTTAAAACTTAAGTTGCAAGTGATGGTAATCTGATGTGGAAGAAAAAATCCACATGAATTCCTACTGTTGGATAGGGTTGTACTTCATTCGATCTTCTCCTTCTTCTTCTTCTTGTTCACTCTATAGAACTCAAGTCTGAGATACTCAAGTTCCACGTGGATAAATTATTCCATGTCAGCTGTGTGTCAGCATAGGAACTCGAGACTTAAAGGCTTGAGTTTTGTCACTAAACTTGAGTCTGAGAGACTCGAGATGCTAGTTTACAAAATAATTTCAAAAACTTGACAACTAATGAAATTGTTAAAAAATTGATACTAAATGTAAAAAAAAAAACCCTACTTTGTTGCTCAGTCGCTCTCTATTGTTTCCCTTTATTTGGTGCAAAATCGTTGTGTGCGTATGTTGAGGGTGACTTTGTGCATGCGAACATGAGTTTCTCACACAGAGAGAGAGAGAGAGAGAGATTAGAACCAGCCTACCAGGAGGAGTAGCAAAACTTTCATTCATCAATGTACTTCACATTAATCCCAATAAACCATGATCAACTAAAATCAAAGAAAGATGTTAATTCAATCTTGCCATGTGTGTCTATTACCATAAAAGAGGGCTAAAATACATGCTTATCAATATGAATTGCGCCAATGCTCTTGACATGACATACTACTTCCCTAAAGCATTTCAAAATTATTTGTAACATACAAGAAATAAGGAGTGCTGCACAGCCTGCATGAATGCTTGTTGGAATTATTGCACAAATTATTTACTTTTGTGATTTTGTGAACAAGATAAAAAATCAATATTAATACACAAATCTATGTGTGAATGTACAAGAAAAAATAGAGTAAAACTTACATAGCAAATGAATGTAAAATGGTTGATACAAAACTGATCAAGACTAGTGTTTGACACTATGTCCTTAAGACATATTTCATCCCTCACACTATTTATTCAGTGATGTTTTAAGTCTCTTAGAAGTCTGCCTCTCAAGATACAATGATTAACAACACGTAGAAAAAGCACTATAATCTTCGTGCACAACGAATAGATCTCTCTCTCTCTCTCTTTGAAGACTCTTATGAATGAATGAAAAAACTAAGTTTCTAAAATAAAATTAGGGATACCTATTTATAGGCACACTGAAACTCATTTAGAATAGGTGCAATTGTGAATAAACATATTGTTACATAATCGCATTAGTTCAGAAAATGTGCAATAGTGAATAGACATATTATTACACACTCGTACCAGTTTAGAAAATGTGCAATAGTGAATAGACATATTGTTGCAAACTCGCACTAGTTCATAAAAGGTGCAATAGTCAATAGACACATTGGTTTAGATTTAAGTACAGTTCGCACAAACAAACATTGAAATAAGCCCAACCCATTTGAACTAGCATTTATGGAATTAATTTCTCATTCACACCTTAATTGAACAAAATAATTTAGTTCAATTATTTTGTAGTTTTTATTAAAAAAAATAGAGGGTAAATTACTCATTTGGTCCTTAACCTTTAGGTTATATGTTAATTTAGTCCCTAGTGTTTCGAATGCGTTAATTTAATCCCCAACCTTTTGGTATTGGGTCAAAATGATCCCTGCCGTTAAGTGATAGATGGAAAATATTGACATGGCTAACGGTTAAAATAAAATATTATTTTTATGCCATATAGATTGCCACATACATAGATTGCCACATATACTGCTACATCAACATAAAATATTCTCTCTCCCTTTCCCTTTCCCTTTCCATCTCTTCTGTGTCTCTGTACCTTAGGCCAGTACACAATCCAGCACCCACCCAACCAAATCCCTCTCTCTCCATCAATCCCAGCTTCTCACCATACCCATCAAATCCAAAAGCCCTTATAGCAAACTGATCCAAGAAAAACCAAACTATGTATTGGCCTTACACGAGTTTAACTCCATTAACTTTCGTAACCTATCATTGAACCTACAGCTCTCCTATGATCCTATCCTTCTTCGTACTTGTATTATTTTGCCAAATTTGATTATTTTTCTAAGGAAATTAATGATGTTTGGTTCAACCTGCAGTGGATGGTTCTTCGATAGCTTGGACCTTTTATCTTTTCTTCAAGAAATGAATGAGTTATCAATTAAATGTTTTTTTAGCAAACTCTAGTGGTCAGTGAAAACATCATGACTCAATAATTAAATAACAAGGTTATCATTGAACATAAATGAAAATTACAAAAGAAGGATGAACTATACATATCGCCAAATCAAAGCTCGTATTTTTTATGGCGTTTGGAGAGGGCTTCATGTGCAAAGTTGCAACTAGTTCTATGGGTCCAAAAATGATTGCAAAATTTTGCTATCCACAGTCCACACACTCTTAGATATATTACTCAAGAATTATTGGCTTGGAATACTTAACATTAGTCAATAAAAAATTATAGTTTTCTACTCAGTATCAGCTTGTTACTCAAGAATAACAAGTAATTTTTTCCCTTTGTGTTTGGTTTACAAAAAGGTAGTGGAAAAGATAGGGAAAATTGGTTGGGTGGGTATCGGGTGCATGTGTAATTGTGTATTGGCCTGGGTACAGAGAGTCATAGATGCCAAAGGGAGAGAGAGGGGGAGGGAGAGGAAGAGAGAGAGGGAGAGTTAATTTGGGGAGAGGAGATGGAGATAAGTTTGGATGGTAGGATCTCTTAGTTTTAATTTGAGTTTTTTTTAATATGATGTGGCGGTCCAATTAGTAGTTGATATAGCATGGAAAAAAAAATTATTGTTCTGTTTGACACATCAACTTTTTTTATCCTCAATCAATTACCAATTTATTTACTTGTATTAGATTCTTACATGTTGGTAGAAATGGAAATTCTGTAGCTCATAACCTAGCTAGATATGCATGTCATATCACTGGTTTTTCGGTCTAGACAGAGTATGTTCCATTCCAAACTTTTGCAGCATATAACACTGACTTACCTATTTCTTAATAATATTCAAAATTTTCTTTCTCAAAAAAAAAAAAAAAAAAATTCTATCCAAAAGATAACAGCAGAGGCTAAATTGACTCAGTATTGAAAATGTTAGGGATCAAATTGACCCAATTAAAGGTTATGGACTAAATTGAAACATTGTGTAAAGGATATGGACAAACTTTGTAATTAACCCAAAAATAAAATTAAAAATAGTTACTATAAGAGCGCATTTTGGATCCTTGGCTTAAGGTATGATTGGATCCAAGCCCAATAAGCCCAATACAACTAATTTGTAAAGAGTGGGTTGGAAAACTAGACTCTAACGAATGACTTAATAGTTAGAATGGATTTTAAAAAATAATCAAACAGAAATAGACTGAATTTATCTAAGTAAATTTTTCCTCGGCACAATCCGATGAGGAATATTCTAGTATATATTGATTGAAAATGTTTGCAGATATGGTTCAAGCTGCTACAGTGCTTTCTCTTACAAATTTCCGATCCCCTTTTCTTAGGTTCTCCATTCCATTTTATACTATCTTCCCCTAGCATCCCCACCCTCCACGTGCAAATCAGATCTCTGGGGTTGGTTCTTGTCCCATCAGTACCTCCCTAAAGTCTTTGGGTACTAGCTGGAAGACTGAGAATTACTGTTTAGGGATCACTTCATCATTAATGCGGTTAGAAAGTTAGCTATGGTATATTTAATGCGGTGGTAGCAGCTTTTCCCAAGATATTTGTAGCTTTCCTCTGTCATGTCTCTTCTTGATATTTATCCTTATCCATGGAATGGTTTGGAATGTTGCTCTTGACGGCAGTACACTTCCTCTTACCTCGGCTTTACTTTGCCAAGATGACACTCCTCCTCGGACCTTTGCCTGGCGATCTTGATCTGATTTTACCCCTTTACCTACTACCACTGACCTTCATGTAAGCAATTATTCGTCCTCGGAATAGTTACATCCTCGGATTGGGCCCTTGGCCCAATACATGTGTAGAGATGTACTCCTGGGCTTTTTTCCTCCACAATTGCCCCTCAAAATTCTTCTTTTTGGCTCTTTAGGAAGAAAGGAGGATTTTGATGTCACAAAAATCACTATGTGCTCATCATGCACTGTATTAGATCCAGTAGTTGCCTTTTTAATTGCCCAAGGTTTGCTCCGAACGCTTTGGTATCCGAGACACGCCTTCATTAAATTTTGACAGTTCTATGTTCCCTATGTTCTACGGTGTGATGCAGATCCAACAGTTGAGGGTCTTGCTAGAAACCTAGCAAGATCTTTCCTGCTTGCAACCTTTCCCTTTGATATAAATACAGTTCAAATCAATCATTCTCCTCACTTTAGTGCTTTAGAAATTGAACTTGCAATTTCACTCACTCTACTCGTGCCCTCACAAATCTCAAGAGCCTTGTCCGAGAAGTCCTTTCCTTTTTCTAAGTAAGCCTTCAGAAACCCTCCCATTTTATTTTTCATTTACTTTTTCTTTTTTCCGTGTCTATTTCTCCTCAGCTCTATTAGCTTTCTTCTCCTTTTCCTTAGTATCAATAGCCCTTCTCTAGACATGGGTAGATTTGCTTACCTAGTAGATTCCGATGAGTGGATAGCAAAATTTAGAACCCAATATAGGATCCCACCAAACGCTTACATTAGGTATTGCAAGGAAAGGGAATGGTTTGAGAAAAGGCAGGAGGGTGAAGTAGTGATCCCTATGATTGTCTTCATAGAGGGAGGGATGAAAATCCCTATGCGTACTTTCACCAGAGACTATCTTAGGGCTCATAGGCTAGCTCTTACCCAATGTGCCCAAAACATGTTTATGATTTTGGGGAGTATAAATGCCCTTAACAAGAAAATGGGCCTAGGGCTTACCCACCACGATGTTATCTGGGTTTACAATCTCCACCACCTAAAGGGGCAAAGGTATTACCTAAAGTCTAGGTACCCTGAAGTTAGACTAATCCAATGCCTCCCCAACTTAAATAAAGGTCTAAAAAAGGACTTTCTGATCATCTTAAGGGAGTGGCATGATGACCTCCCCTGCCCAACGAGAGAGGGGAAACCAAGTGAGGCTAGGTTTCTTATTTCGTACTCATTTTCTTTCTCATATTTTTTATTTGTATCAGTATAGGAATTTTCTTTTGACTCGTTCTTCTTTTTTTTACTAACATTGTTTTTCTGTCTTTTTTGATGGGTTTGCAGATCCGAACGCCGCTGTACCAAACTTCAATCTGGTAAATTAATCAAGCTTAGACCAGATTTTAAAGGCCGAGGTATTCGTCCACAGCGACAGCCAGCTTCATGCAGCACATTTGATCCTCGGCTACGATCCTATCTCCAAAGCCTTCCAAGTGCCCAAGCGTGTCATCAAGGCAAAGGACCCTTGTCTACATTAGATCAGTGTAGCAGCTCCAGGCTTTCTCACCACTAGTCCCGTCCCAGAGGACATCCACATTACAACTCCCATACTTGAAGGCATACCAAAAGTAGGAGCCTCATCTTCCCGTCCAGTCATCAAGGAAGAGAAAGAAGAAAAATAAGAAGAAGAAGAAAGAATAGTCGAAGTGTCCGATTCCGAGGATGACTTTGATGTCTTCAATCAGCCTCTGTCTCTATAAGCTCCTGTTGGTGACCTCGGCAATCCTTTCCCTGTATAAACAAATCTCGCTCAAGAAGAGGCTATCATCCTAGCAGACATGGGAATCCAAAGAAAACAAAGAACCAACCTACTAGAGGTGATGGAGTCCTCGGCTGAGGGCAAACACCAGAGAAGCCCTCCCAGGCCAAACTTCCTCCCCCTCCCCCAATTCAGCCTACTGACCATAAACGAAAAAAGGACCAAAGGGAGCGAGAAGTAGTGGAACGGGGGAAGGGCCCACAGACCAAGAAGACTGTACCCCCCAAAGGAGCCAAACAACCCAGGGTGACTCAAACCTAGGCAGATAAGAGAGGTGAGTCCTCGGTGGCAGTCCTTGCTTGGACCCCGGCCATGATACTAGATGGGGCCCCTCTACTAACTAATGCCTCGATTCGAAATTTCCAAGGTGGAATGGCTAGCTATGTGGCTGATGCCGCTGAGCAAGCCCAACTCCTTCCTGCAGATATGGCCGACCTTCGAGAAATGAGGAAACATGAGGTTTTCCTTAGCCTAAAAAGGGATCTCACCCTGGTAAGTTTCATGAATATCTCTCTATTTCTGTCACCATAGCAATTACTTTTTTGTACTTATATACATATATATATATATATATATATATATATATATATATTGTTTCTTGTTGTGGCCTTCCTTTTTTTTATAGGCTATTCAGGCTGCCTACAGGGCTGAAGAGATAGTCATCAGCTCCCACAAGCTAGCCAAGGATGAAGAGAGTAGGCGCATTGCCACTGTGAAGGCCTTTGAGATAGCTAAAAAGAAGTCTCAAGAGCTTAAAACCAAGCTAGTAGAGGCCGACCATGCCAAGAAGAGTGTCGAGTCTGCCTTAAACGTGGTAGAGAGGCAGGTCGAGAGTCAAAGGTTGATCCTTCGCTAGATAGAGAACCAGCTAGCCATTGCCAAGGAGCAAATAACAACCTTAGGCAAAAAACTGGAAGAGGCTGAAAAGGCTAAAGAACAAGCTGAACAAAAGGGCTACGATATAGGGGTTGCTGAGACAAAGGATGCCCTAAAGGCTAAGGTCGTGGGGGTATGTAGACATTACTGCCTCCAAGTGTGGAATGAGGCTTTTGACTAGGCTGGGGTTGAGGCCTCTTCTGCCCTTAGGAGAGTAGAGAATGTGTACTACCGCTCAGCCCTTTGCACCTCTGTCCCTCAAAGCTCTAAGGCTAGCTTGGTCACCTCGGAGGCAAAAGAAGGCCAGGCAAGCCCCTCCAAGGCCCTCTTCTCATCCCACACTTCTCCTCAAGAAGCAGTGCAGGCCGAGGACCCTGAAAAAGCAGCAGAGACTAACAAGGAAAAAACTCAGGATGCTACTTAGCTGTCAGTGGCCCCCAGTGACCCTTCAAAGGAAAAAGAGGCCCCCAAGAACATGGAGATCGTGTTGACTACTCTTCTAATACCTCCAAAGGAAGACCCCAAAGGCAAGGGCCCAACCTCTACCACAACAACCTCTACTCAGCCACCAAAAAACCCTAAGGACAAGCTTGTAATAAAGATGAAATCTTAGATAGCTTGTGTGTGTGTGTGTGTGTGTGTGTGTGTTTTTTTTTTTTTAATAGTTGTATTAGATCTTTTTTGTAACCTATTTGGCCTTTTAGAGGCTTAATATTAAGGAAACTTGCAAATTTCTCTTTTATACTTGTAATGTTTATACTGGATCTTAGCTTGATTTTTTTATTTTTTTACTTAATACTTAAAAAGAAACAAAATAATGAGGTAAAAATTCCACCTATTTATCTGCACAAGTGATAGAATAGCTACCTCGTCTCTTATGGCCATTAGCAAAATGAGTTGAACTTACCAAGTCCATCATCTCGGTAAAACATAATTCCAACCTTAACAACATATACAATAATGTAGCCCACCTGCAAGTTTAAACCTCCTTAATCCCATTCTGTTCCGTAAATTTAAAGGACAAGATGGATAATTTATTTTTAAGTAGATGCAGGTATGCCTCCAAATACTTTAAGTGATGCTCATGGTCATCCACTAGGGTATGTTATTATAATATAAATCCCTATCATTCAGGATGGCTGATTCCATCAGACACTTAAACAATCAATAGAAATAGCTAACTTACTTAAGATAGGTGTTCCGAGGATCCAAGCATGATCAAGTTTTGTTTGATACTTAGGAAAATGTTGTAAAGTATCAATTTATCCAAAGCATGTGGTCCGCGGAACCAAGCATAGCTAAGGTTCTGTTTAATACTTAGATAGATGTCAGTAAATATTAATTTACCCAAAGCATGTGGTTCGAGGAGTCAGACATAGCTAAGGTTCTATTTAATATTTAGATAGATGTTAGTAAGTATTAATTTACCCAAAGCATGTGGTCCGAGGAGCCAGGCCTAGTTAAGGTTCTGTTTAATACTTAGATAGATGTCAGTAAGTATTAATTTACCCAAAGCATGTGGTCTGAGGAGCCAGGCATAACTAAGATTATGTTTAATACTTAGAAAGATGTCAGTAAGTATTAATTTACCCAAAACATGTGGTCCGAGGAGCCAGACATAGTTAAGGTTCTGTTTAATACTTAGATAGATGTCAGTAAGTATTAATTTACCCAAAACATGTGGTTCGAGAAGTCAGGCATAGCTAAGGTTCTGTTTAATACTTAGATAGATGTCAATAAGTATTAATTTACCCAAAGCATGTGGTCCGAGGAGCCAGGCATAGCTAAGGTTCTGTTTAATACTTAGAAAGATGTTGTAAAGTATCAATTTACCCAAAGTATGTGGTCCGAAGAGTCAGGCATAGCTAAGGTTCTATTTAATACTCAACAAATAATGAAACGCATGACAAATAATATGATAAACCAAAAATATGACAAAGACTACTTTCATTAATAATAATACCTTCTTAGATTTTTTACATTCCAGGGACGGAGTATAGTATTTTCATCTAGATTTTTCAGATATTATGCATCTATTCCTGCCACTGAAGTGATGCGATACGATCTTTCCCAATTAAACCCCAATTTTCCCCAAGCTGGGGTCTTAGTAGTACCCAAAACTTTTCTTAACACCAAGTCTTCTGGTGCTAATGGTCTTAGCTTCATGTTGGCATCATACCCTTGTTTAAGCTTGTGTTGATAATAGGCCAATTGGACCATTGCATTTTCTCTCTGTTCCTCAATTAAGTCTAAGCTCTTCCCTAACAGCTTATCATTGTTGCTCGGAGTGAAAGAACTCATTCTCAGCATTGGGAATCCAGTCTCCAAAGGAATGACAACCTCGGGCCCATACGTCATTGAAAAGGGCATCTCTCCTGTTGACCTGAGAGGTGTAGTTCGATATGTCCAAAGGACGTGTGACAACTCTTCCAACTATTTTCCCTTCACATCATTTAACCTCTTCTTAAGTCTGTTCACTATGACCTTATTGACAACCTCGGCCTGTTCATTCCCTTAAGGGTAAGTTAGGGTGGAATATTTATTTGTAATTCCCAAGTCACAACAATATCTTCTGAAGACCTTGCTATTAAACTGAAGGCCATTATTCGAGATGAGGGTGTGAGGGATGCCAAATCAAGTAACAATATTTTTCCAAACAAATATTTTAGCATCTACATCCCTGATTTTAGCCAATGGTTCAGCTTCAACCCACTTGGTGAAGTAATCTGTGTCGACTAGTAGATACCTCTTATTTCCTACTGTTCAAAGGAAATGACCTACAATATCCATGCTTCATTGAGCAAATGGCTAAGGGTTGGACAGAGGATTGAGAACTCCTCCCGATTGGGGAATGTTTAGTGCAAATCTTTCGCATTGGTCACACTTCTTAACATATTCTTGTGCTTCCTTTTGCACACCCGGCCACCAGTATCCTTGAGTAAGGGCTCGGTGAGACAAAGATCTACCTCCGATATGGCTTCCACAAATTCCCTCATGTAGCTCCTCAAAGTGTAGCTCTGATGCTTCAGGATGTACGCACAGCACGTATGGCGCTGAAAATGAGTGCTTGTATAACTTTTGGTCCTCGAACAATCAAAACCGAGGAGCCTTTCTTCGCACCTTTTCCGCTTCTGACTTCTCCTCGAGTAAGATGTCCTTCTTAAGGAATAGCATTATAAGATCCATCCAGCTCGGTCCTACCTTGATTTGATGGATCTGGACTATATCTTTTCTCACCACATTAGCTTGCACGAGTCCTCAACAAGTATGACCTGAGGCAAATCTTGTGCTGAGGAGGTGGCAAAAGTAGTCAGGGAATCTGCATGTGTGTTTCCACTTCTATGGATATGCATCAAACTAAAAGATTTAAACCCTGACTTCAAGTGCTTAACCTGACTTAAATTTTCTTGCATTCTCACGTCCCTGGCTTTTAACTCCCCCTTCACTTGGCCTACGACCAATCTTGAATCCGAGAATATCTCTATTGCTTTTCCATCCATTTTTGCACCATAGCCATTCCCACCAATAGAGCCTCATATTCAGCCTTATTGTTTGTGGTTGAGAAGTCCAGTCTCAATGATTTCTCAATAGTAATCTTCTCAGGGGCTACTGGAACTAGCCCCACTCTAGATCCTCTCTGATTTGCTGCTCCATCAACGTATACTCTCCAGGATAAAGGATCTTGTAGGGAGATCATGCCAAATGATTTTCCATCCATGCCTCACTTCTCTGCTTCTACTTCCAATGGGGATTCAGCAAACTCGGCTACCAGATCTACGAAGACTTGACCCTTGACAGAGGTATGAGACATGTATTTGATGTCAAAATCTCTTAGAATTGTGCCCCATTTAGCAATCCTCCCCATGTAATTAGCACTTCGAAGCAGAGCTCTAAGCGAAAGCTGAGTTAGGATAACAACTATGTGTGCCTGGAAGTAATGGGGGAGTTTACATGTAGCATGTACCACCGCCAAAATGACCTTCTCCAGTGGTAGATAACGGACCTTGGCCTCATGTAGTGACTTGCTCACATAATAAATTGGCCTTTTTATGTCGCTATCAACTCGTACCAACACCAAGCTTACAGTATGAGGGGTCACAGCAATATAAGCAAACAAGACCTCATCTACCTCAGGACTGGACATGATAGGGGGTCGAGAGAGATATTCCTTAATCTGTTGGAAGGCCAAAGCACACTCCTCGGTCCACTCAAATCCCTTCCACTTATTCATCAACATGAAGAAGGGTCTGCATCTATCTGCTGACCGAGAGATAAACTGGTTCAAGGTAGCAGTCATTTCGGTTAGCTTATGGACTTCCTTGGGATTCCGAGGTGATTGTAAACTGTTAATTGCCTTAATCTGATCGGGGTTAACCTCAATTCCCCGGTGAGTTACCATGTAGCCCAGAAACTTGCCTGATCCCACACCAAAAGAGCATTTGGAAGCATTAAGGCGCAACTTGTGTTTCCTCAGAATTTCAAAAATGTTCTTGAGGTCTCCCACATGCTCGGACACCACCTTACTCTTCACCATCATATCATCTATATAGACCTCAATTAGGGATGGCAATTTATATCCGACCCGCGGATACCCGGCCCGGCCTAACCTTAATGGGCCGGATTTTACTCGGCCCGATAAATTATAGGGTCGGGTATGGGTTTAAAAAAAAAAACCCGAAGCGGGTTCGGGTCGGGTCCGGGTTTTATACATACCCAGCCCGAACCCGAACCCAGACCCGACCCGTTTAAGGGTAAAATACCAAAAATACCCCAATATATATATATATAAGTTTTTTTTTAAAAAAAAACCCTACTCCCCTAATCCCATTTTACTCAGCCGCCAACCCTCTTACACTCACATCACTTTCCTCTCCCACTCGACTGCTCTCACAACCTCTCACTCTCCTCACATCACTCTGCTCTCCCCAACCTCTGATCTCTGTCACCATCGGCCATCACGTGCACCTCCGGTCAGGTTGTTTTCTCTCTTTCTCTCAATCTCAGCTCACACGGTCTCACACTCTCACTCACTCTCAATCTCACTCACTTTCAAGCAGCGCCGCCTAAGATCTCAGCCTTTCACCGCCGTTCCAAACATTCACCACTGCCGGTCCAAACTCTCACTCACTCTCAATCTCATCGCCGGCCCAAGCTCTCACCGCCGATTTGTTCTCTACTTCTCTTCAAATTTTTTATTTTTTTTATTTTTAATTTGAGTCTCTGAGAATATGAGATGTTTGTTTCAATTTTTTTGTTTGGTGTTTTCTACTTAAATTATGGACTTCAACGGATAGGTTGTGCTACTTCTAGTTATTGTAGTTTAAAGACTTGAAATTCTGAGACTTTGTGGTGTAACTGTAATATATTGTGGAAGAAATTGTGTATATTGTGTTTTGTAAATGCAGTGCCTAAACAGAGATGGGAGACAAAAATGAATTTGGGCTTCATTTAAAATTTTTTTTTTGGTTGGCCACAATTTGGGCCGCGGGCTAAACGGGGCCCGTGGGCCCCGGCGAAGCGAGTCTAGGTCCCAAGAAAAAAACCCGATTAATAATCAGGCCAGGTCTGGGTCGGGTCGGGTCCGAGTATGCAAAAACCCGGCCCAAACCCGACCCGTTGCCATTCCTAACCTCAATACTTTTGGCCAACTGTGGTTCAAACATCCTAATCATCATTCTTTGATAGGTAGACCCTGCATTTTTCAAACCAAAGGGCATCACTTTGTAGTGGTAGTTTCTAGTGGGAGTGACAAAAACTTTCTTTCCTTGATCACCTAGGGCTAATGGTATCTAGTGGTATCCTTAAAAGGCATCTAAAAAGCTCATCTAAGGATGGCCTACAGTTGCATCCACCAGCTGATCTATCCTAGGCATAGGGAAGGGATCTTTTGGGCAAGCCTTATTTAGATCTATAAAGTCCACACACACTCGCCACTTCCCATTCTTCTTCTTCACCACCACAGTATTGGCCAGCCACTCAGGGTAGAATACCTCCTTGATAGCCTCTGCCTACTTAAGCTTCATCACCTCGTCTCCGACAACATCAGAATGATCCTTGGATGAGCGCCAAGGTGGTTGCTTTTTAGGGGTGACAGATGGATTAACATTTAAATGATTGTAGATGAAACTCGGATCCACCCCTGGGGCTTTGTAAGCGTTCCATGTGAACACATCAACATTTCTCCTAAGAAACTCTATTAACTCTTTCTTCTCTTGAGGAGGCAGCTGAGCTCTAATTTGAAAGAACATCTCTGGATCATCACCAACAACAACCGTTTCTAAATCTTCACATTTCACCTCCTCGGTTGACCCATTGACAGGCAACACCGAAGCTTTTGATTGTTATAAGCCCCTTTCAGCAGAGGCCGAGGACTTAGCTTCGGGCTTATGTAAGATGGTAGCTACCAAGCACTGCCTAGCCATGGACTGACTTTCAACAATCTCTTTAATATGGCCCCCCGACGAATATTTCACCTTCTGGTGCAGAGTAGAAGAGACGGCTCCTATGGTATGAAGTTAGGGCCTGGCCACAATAACCGTGTAGGGGGAATAAGTGTCCACCACGATGAAGTCCACCTCCACCACTTCTAAACTTGCCTGCTCGGGTAGTCTAATCTAACCCCTCGGAATGACAACCTTCCCATCAAAACTCACCAAAGGAGAATCGTAGGCTGTTAAGTCCTTGGGTCTCAAGTTCAGCCCCTTATACAAGTCGAGGTACATAATCTCAACACCACTGCCTTGGTCCACCATCACCCTTTTCACGTCATACCCCTCAATCCTGAGCATGACTACCAAAGCATCATCATGGGGTTGCATGATTCTAATCTTATCCTCGTCTGAAAAACTTAGTACTGGTTGGATATCCACTCTAACCCTCTTCGGCTTTGGATTAGTGTCCTCGGCGAACAGTCGAGCTACAAACATTACTCTGGAGGGAAAAGAACTGGTCCTCTCTGGAGTAGCAAAGATGACATTTATCGTTCCCAAAGAAGGTCTTGAAGAAGCAGTGGAATGATGCAAAAACTGTTTCAATTTTCCTTCTCGAACTAGCTGGTCCGGATGATCCCATAAATTTCTACAGTCCTCCGTAGTGTGTCCCTAGTCCTGGTGGTACTAGCAATAAAGGCTTTGGTTGCGCCTCATGGGGTTTCCTGCCATCTTATTTGGCCATTTGAAGAACGGCTCATTCTTGATCTTCTCCAGAACTTGGTGCAGTGGTTCTCGGAACACCGCATTAACCACCTGAGTATTGGCAGGCCCTGACTGCCGAGCAAAGTCTCACCAAGGTCGGCTGTTATTGTACTGGTCCAACTTGAAGTCCCTCCTTTCCTGAGAGATAACCTTAGCCTTACCTTTCCCCTGCTACTGGTCTTCCTCAACCTTTTTATACTTGTCAATCTAGTCCATGAGTTAGCGCACACTAGTGATAGGTTTTCCCATCAAAGACTTCCTTAAATTGTGCTCAGTTGGGAAGCCAACCTTGAAAGTATCATTTCCCAGGCCTTTAAGAGGCGGGCTCTTATACCTATGTTCGCGATGGTGCTCCTCATCGTAGGAGAAAGACTCGCTGAGTGAGGTTCTTAACCTTTGTCTATAATTTGCATCCTCTTCATCATCAGAGGAAATGTCAGAGTTGGAAGGGGTTCGCTTTCGCCATGCATGACACAACTTCTTTTTTAAATGGTCAATCTTCAATTGCATGGCTCTGTTATTCTGCTCTTGAGAGACGTGACTTCCAACTCGAGAGTGGCTTCTACTTGTATGTGTAGTGTGCGCACTACCCTCTTGATCTCTCCTGTGTTCCAGATTCAGGAAATCATTTTGCTGTTGGGACCCAATGGATTCTTGCTGATGGGTACCTAATCCTACCATAGTTAACCATTGCACTCACTATCACACAATTTCTTCCCACAGACAGTGCCAATTGTAAGAGCACGTTTTGGATCCTTGGCCTAAGGTATGATTGGATCCAAGCCCATTACAATAAATTTGTAGAGAGTAGGTTGGAAAACTAGACTCTAATGAATCACTTAACAGTTAGAATAGATTTTAAAAGATAATCAAATAGAAATAGACTGAATTTATCTAAGTAAATTTGTCCTTGGCACAATCCGAAAAGGTATATTCTAGTATATATTGATTGAAAATGTTTACAGATATAATTCAAGCTGTTACAGTGTTTTCTCTTACAAATTTCTGATCCCCTTCTCTTTGGGTTTCCATTCCATTTTATACTATCTTCCCCTAGCATCCCCACCCTCCACATGTAAATCAGATCTCTGAAGTTGGTTCTTGTCCCATCAGTACCTTCCTAAAATCTTTGTATAGTAGCTGGAAGGTTGAGAATTACTGTTCAGGAATCACTTCATCATTAATGCGGCCAGAGAGTTAGATGTGATATATTTAATGCGGTGGTAGCAGCTTTTCCCAAGATATTTGTAGCTTTCCTCATTCATGTCCCTTCTTGATGTTTATCCTTATCCATGGAACGGTCTGGAATGTTGCTCTTGACGGCAGTACACTTCCTCTTACCTCGGCTTTACTCTGCTGTGATGACACTCCTCCTCGGACCTTTGCCAGGTGATCCTGATCAGATTTTACCCCTTTACCTTCTACCACTGACCCTCATGCAAGCAATTATTCGTCCTCAGACTAGTTACGTCCTCGGATTGGGCCTCTGGCACAATACATGTGTAGAGATGTACTCCTGGGCTTTTCTCCCCCACATTTACTTTTAGGACATTTTTAGAAATTCATTGTAAAAATTGTAATAACAAAGCAATGATATACTAGGAATGAATTTAGTGAACCAAACGTAGTAATACTATATTTCTGTAATGTGATTTAATCAATCAATCCAAGATTACAAGAATCAAACATCACACGCTTAAGTTTTTGCCATCCATACTGTTTTGCTTTCCACGAATTTATATATATATATAAATAAATAAATAAATAAAGCAAAATTATAGTTTGACCTCAAAATGTCATAGGATGTATCTTTGTTTTTTCCTAGCTGCATCTTCAAGCATAATGGGTCCGTTTGGATACAGCTGAAAACTGAAAACTGAAAACTGAAAACACTGTAGCAAAATAATTTTTAAATGTGTGA
>JAOXJQ010122291.1:0-18106 GCA_025762765.1 Quercus bicolor | reverse complement strand
CTTATCTTGCTTAGGGGGTGCTCCTAAGATAGATTTTCCTTTGTCTAAGTTCTCACTAGCTAAATCAGTTTTAACATGATTGTTCTCAATTTCAACATTATTGCTAGGAGGAACAAAAACAGTAGTACTAATAAAAGTTGTATTAGAGGAAGAGAAACCATACCCTAAACCTGTTCAATCAGAAGCAGGTTTCTGAAGATTGAGCATCTCATTGAGCTTTGCACTTGAAGTCCTCTCTAATTGAGCCTTGACTTGAAATAGCTCCTCTTCAAGCTTCTTGGTCTTCTCAGCCAATAAATTGTTCTCAAACTTCAGTGCTCCAATAGTCTAATTAGCCTTATCAAACTTTGTGGAAAGCTCTTCACGTTCAAGTTCCACATCACTAAGCTTCTTGGTGGTCAGCTTGTAAAGTTTCTCATGTTTCTTAGAAAGCTTGTATAATTTCTCATAAGCTATATGGATATCATTTTTATCATCCATCTTCTCAAACTTAGATTCCACCAATTCCTCTTCTTCAACCACATCTTCAACAATCCCATCAGTAGGATTGATAGTGGCAGTGAAGGCATTCAAGATTCCGTCATCCTCATTGTCGGAATCATCCTTAGGCTCGGTGTAGCTCAAGGTAGCAACAATTGCCTCATTGAATAGATTTTGTTGGCTACAAAGTTCTTCACTTTATCAACAATGAAGATCTGAAAGCACTTGGTTATAAAAATCTATGGCGTACAAACACAGCAACTTCTCACAAAAAAAATAAGTTTCTTGGTCTTTATATCTGTGTGTAACGACTCTTAAAATAAGTCTTATATATGTTTAGGGTTGTGAGAAAAGAAACCCTAAACAAATACAAAAGCTTGGGCTGGATTTTAGATCTAGAAATTTTGAAATTGTAATTCTCGATAGATCGAGCTGCTGTCAAGCTATCTATCAAGCTTCACATTAAATCTCGATAGTAAGCATCTGTTGAGCTATCTGTCAAGACTTAAAGAATAGCTTTTCTGTACTTGTTTTTTGGATCAATCTTCATGTTTTTAATACTTGACTTCAACAGCATATTTCTTGAAGTACTAAACCCATCTTAGATCTACCCAATTACATGTAAAGTGCACTTTGTCAAAGGATTAGCCAATTACAAAAATATGACCCTAACAATTGCAAAGAAGTGCTTAAAATTGAAAGGGGAAGATAGGCCCACTATGAAGGAAGTAGCAACGGAATTGGAGGGTTTAAGGACGATGGAGAAGCATTCACAGGTTAATGCGGATTTCAACTCTGAAAAGACTGAACACTTGCTTGCTGGGACTTCAAATTCTATCAAATATGATGTAAGGAATAATAGTACTGATATATATGATAGCGTCAAAGACCATGTAATATTGGACTTTGATGGTGGGAGATAATCTTCACTTGATTACATACTTTTTAGAAGTAGGAATTGTGTAATTCCCATTTCTTTTTCTTTTTTTTTTTACACCATCATGTCCATTTTTCCATTTTATCATTTTTCTTAATGCTTCCTTTATTTTAAGGAGCTTTATCCTAAAAGTGGTGAGAAGAATAATAAACTTGCAAATAAATATCATATTGATTTTCTTGCATATCTTCGTTTATAAATATTACTCTTTAATAGTTGGTATCTTTTGCTTCCCCATGAATATAAATTAAGTACTAAGAAATTAAGACTTATAAACAAATGTCTATGGAAGCTGATGACACCTATAGGACCGTCAGCCTCATAGAAACTGATGGAGGCCTCAATACAAAGACAATGGGGACGACGCACCCCTAAAAACTGATAGGCGCATCTCCCTAAACCGATGGAGGATTGTTAAGCAATGGAAGACCTTAAATTGATGAAGAGGGAAGCTGACGGATCCCACGTGGCCTCACTTGATCCACACGCATACTCATAAATGAGAATATCTTGCACATCACGCACAAAGACTCTACTATGCTCCCATATCTTCCTCATATGGAAAGACACCCTAAAATCTCAGAAACTGTAATACCAAATCTTCCCTACAAGGAAAAATCCCTACTTTCGAGGGATCTTGGTTCACTACTCGTCACTATATAAGCACTAGACCTCCTCTTTCCTCAAGTACACAAGAAATCCCTAGCTCTCTCAATATGGAGCTCTTAGAGATTTCTCATTCATTAACTTGATCTTCAGAGAGTCTTTGGCCAGTACCACGCCGGTGTCTTCTGTTTAGTCCTTGTGTTCTTGTTTTGCAGGTGTCCATTAGCATGATTTGAAACCAACAACTCACTAATGATTTTCATGCATCATTAATTGGCACCGTCTGTAGGGAACGAGTGATTAGCCATATCACCACTTCTAAGACAAAGAGTTGCATGGTCCAGACGCGTTCAATGGCTACCATCAACCAGGAAACAGGGAATCCCTCCAACGCCTTGGAAAGACAAGTGCAAACCCTGGCTGCGGTAGTAGAGTGACTCACCCAGTGCAACCAAAAGCTAGAGCAAAAGCTAAACTAAAGGAACGAGCGACGTTCATAAGACCAACGCGATGAGCGGGACAACGTTGGACAGAACGGTAATCACTTGCCAACGAGAGACCAATAAGGGAAGGAAGGCTAGGAAGAAAGCAATGTCCCTAACAGACGGGACGGGCCAGAGGACACTAGCTGTTCATCCGAAGTGGAGATTAGCGCGATGAACATGGCCCAAGATATGTAGATGATGAAAGAGAAGATGGATGTGATGATGAACGCCATGAGGGAACAAGTATCCACCAACTCTGGACGAGTTGGCCTAGTGGACGGACTCCCTTTTCACAGTCCAGGTGACTTCCTTCCCCCTCTCTGCAAAATTCCAGATGCCACAAGTGGAAACGTACGACGGATCAAGGGACCCGCTCGACCATCTAGAGTCTTTCAAGACCCTCATGCTCTTACAAGAGGTCCGAGATGAGATTATGTGCAAGGCGTTCTATACTCTTCTCAAGGGACTAGCGAGGGTATGGTTCAGCAAACTTACCCCAACACTGTCTCCACCTTCAAAGAATTAAGTGGACACTTCGTCACCCACTTCATTGGGGGGCAAAGGTACAAGAGATCCTTAACAAGTCTATTGAACATTAAGCAGTAGGAAGACAAGCCTAAGGTCGTACATGACCTATTTCAACAAAATGACCCTCTTAATTGATGAAGACGACGACAAAGTCCTTGTCACTGCATTTACCAATGGGTTGTAGTCTGAAGATTTCCTACTCTCTATCTACAAAAATGACCCGAAGACGATGGTTGATATGCTGTACAAGGCCATGAAATACATGAATGCTCAAGATGCAAAGATTACTTGAAGGGGCAGAATGAAGAAAAGAGAAAGGCAGGATGGTCCTCGTCTAGACAAAGAGAGAAAGTCAACCCAAACAAGCAAAAGAAGAGACGACAAGAGATCAAAACCTCCACCAGGGAGAACTTTGAACTTCACTCCTTTGAATACCCCGTTGGATCAAGTCCTCATGCAAATAAGGGATGACATGGTGCTGACATGGCCAAATAAAATAAATGGAAATTTGAACAAGAGGTGCAGAAATAAGTACTGCTGCTTCCATTAGGACCATAGGCATGCATTTCCGAGTGCTACGACCTCAAGCAACAAATTGAAGCCCTCATCAAGCAAGGGAAGTTACAGCAGTTTGTCAAGGGTGGAGAGAACTCACCAAGGGATCCTGAACCTAACCAACGAGTTGAGGAAAGACCTAAAGCCTTACTTGGAGAGATAAGGGTGATCATAGGGGGGAACACGATGGCAGGATCCTCTAAGAAGGCGGGATCCTTTACAATCTTGCATTCCAACAAATGAGGGTCGACAAAGAGTGCCTCCTACCCTCATACACACCACTAGTAGGATTTGGCAGCACCAAGGTCTTCCCTGTGGAAACTATCGCTTTACCAGTAACCGTTGGGACGTACCCTCAGCAATTCACTATGGAGGTCAATTTCCTGGTCGTTAATAGCTTCTCTTCCTACAACGCCATTATTAGTCGACCTACGCTTAATGCATGGAGAGCAACCACGTCCACATACCATTTATTAGTATAGTTCCTAATAGAATATGGGATAAGAGAAGCACGAGGGGATCAAATGGCCACCCGTGAATGCTACATTGCCATGATGAAGATGGACGATCACTTGCAGGCATTAAGCATTGAAGAGAAATGAATTGTAGTAGAGCCAATAGAAGACCTGGAAAAGATCTCCCTGGATGATAACATCCCAAGCCGAACCACCTGTATTGGCATGTGGGCTAACCCTTTAGTCCACAAAGAGCTCACTCTCTTCCTGAAGAACAATCAAGACATCTTTGCTTGGAGCCACGAGGACATGCTAGGGATTAGTCCAAGTATCATGACCTACAAGCTCAACATGTGCCCATCCTTCCCTCTAGTCTAATAGAAAGAGAGAGTCTTCGCCCAAGAAAGAGACAAAGCCATAGCCAAGGAGGTACGGAAATTGCTTAGGCAGGTTTCCTTAGGGAAGTACACTAACCTAAATGGTTGTCCAACGTAGTCATGGTCAAAAAAGCAAATGGCAAGTGGAGAATGTGTGTAGATTTCACCGACTTGAGCAAAGCATGCCCAAAGGATAGCTACCCGCTCTTATGCATCAACCTCCTTGTGGACTCTACGGCTGGTCACCAGTTATTAAGTTTCATGAACGCCTTCTTCGGGTACAATCAGATCAGGTTGGATGAAGCAAACCAAGAGAAAACCTCATTTGTCACAAACTAAGGACTTTTTTATTACAAAGTCATGCCGTTCAGACTGAAGAACGTAGGGGCGACATATCAAAGGCTTGTGAACAAGATGTTCACCCAACAGATTGGGCAGAATGTTGAAGTGTACGTAGACGACATACTTGTAAAGATCAAAAGGGAAGGTGTCCACCTAGACAACCTTGGGGAAACATTCGAGACCTTTCGCCTCTATGACATGAAGCTTAACCCCAGTAAATGCGTGTTCAAAGTAGCATTGGGAAAGTTTCTGGGCTTTATGGTGTCGCAACATGGTGTTGAAGCCAATCCCAACAAGATTTAGGCCATATTGGAGATGACGCCCCCAAAGAATGTTAAGGAGATACAAAGCCTAAACGGTAGGGTGGCAGCCCTTAATAAGTTCGTCTCCAGGGTAATGGATAAGTATCTACCCTTCTTTAAGACACTAAAGAAGGCTTTCGAATGGACCAACGAATGCCAGAAGGCTTTTGAGGAATTAAAGGCATACCTAGCATCCTCACCATTGCTCAGTCCATCTAAACCCGGTGAAGAGCTCTCCCTTTACTTGGCGTTATCACCAACGGCTGTTAGTTTTACTCTTATTCGAAAAGAAGATCATATACAGTTACCCATCTACTACACTAGTCGAGCGCTTCGGGGACCTGAAGGAAGATATCCCCCAATGAAAAAGCTAGCCTTCGCACTAATCACAACTACTCGAAAGCTCAGACCATACTTCCATGTGCACACCATTGTGATCTAGATAGACAAACCACTGCGAAAGGCAATGAACAATCAAGAGGCAGCAGGGTAATTAGTTTTATGGGTGATAGAGCACGGCGAGTTCAATATCCAATACCAACCCAGAATTGCAATCAAGGCTCGGGCTTTAGCTAATTTCGTTGCCTAGTTCATGGTGAAAAAGGATGAAAACAGTAGGCCAGCAACATGGATGATATGGATAAACGGTTCATCCAATCAATGGGTTGAAGGAGCTGAGGTACTACTACAGTCATCGGAAGGACATACAATAGAATGTGTAGTCCACCCCCAGTTCTTGACGATCAACAATGAAGCCAAATATGAAGCAATCCTCTCGAGCCTCGACTTGGCTAAAGCAGCAGGGCCATGCCAGTAGTCATACACTAAGATTCGCAAGTTGTCATCGGACACATTAACAGTGACTACAAGGCCAAAAAAGAATGGATGAAAGAATATCTGAGCATGATCAAAGGAAAGATAAACAAGGGGCTCTCAACCAAGTTTATGCAAATCCCAAGGGAAGAGAATGAACAAGTGGACCATTTAGCCAAAGCTGCATTTGCAGAGTGTATGGTTGTCACTAATCAGGTACTATCCTTTGTCCAATTTTCTCCTACCATTGACAAAGTAGAGGTGTAAGTGATCCCCATGGGAATCGACTGGACAACACCAGTTGTATCCTACCTCAGGGATAGGACGTTCCCAGAAGACTACAATGCTTCCCATATAGTCTTCACGATTCGTACTAATCAGAGATGTCCTTTACAAGAGGGACTTCTCCTGTCCATATCTGAGATGCCTAGTCCTTGTAGAAGTAGACTACGTCATGAGAGAAGTCCACGAAGGAGTGTTTAGGAACCACTCAGGAGCACGGTCGCCGGTCCACAAGCAGATATAAGTAGGAAAATATTGGCCAACTATGTAGAAGGATACCCAGTCCTACATGAAGGCCTGTGACAAGTGCCAACACTTTAGCAACATCATCCAACAGCCATCAGAGGAACTTATGCCAATGAACGCCCTTTGGCTGTTTGTGTAGTAGGGGTTAGCCATAGTAGAACCCTTCCCTATAGCAATGTAGCAGCTCAAGTTTCTTGTCATAGGGATCGACTACTTCACCAAATAGGTCGATGTAGAACCACTGGCCACTATCACGGATAAAAATATCCGGAGCTTCGCTTGGAAAAGCATCATTTACCACTTTGGAAGTCCCAGGGTCTTCGTCTCCAACAATGGAAAGCAATTCGACAATAACGCATTTAGAGATTTTTGTCAATAGTTAGGGATAAAGAACTACTATTCTTCCCCCGCCCACCTTAGGCCAACGGGCAAGTTGAGGGTACAAACCAATCCTTACTCAAGATGATCAAAACTTGACTTGAGGGGGCAAAGGGTATATGGCCAGATGAACTACCCGATGTCCTCTAGGCATATCGGTCAACATCTCGCATACCTACAGGGGAGACACCTTTCCACCTCACATTTGGAACTGAAGTTGTCATCTCGGTAGAAGTTGGACTAACTAGCTATCAGATATCCTACCATGATGAAGAAAGGAATGAAGAGGGGATACGCCTACAGTTAGACCTCCTGGATAAAGTCAGAGCGACGGTAGAGCAACAGATTGCTCGTTATCAGGACCTGATGGCAAAGAACTACAACACTTTCAAGTCCGAGACCTGGTCTTGAGGAAAGTAACGATGGCCACTAGAGACCCCGCACAAGGCAAATTGGGCCCCAATTGGGAGGGGCCTTACAAGATCGTTGACTACCATAGGAAGGGGACCTACTACCTAGAGACCCTTGACGGACAAAGGCTCCATCACCCAATGGAACACTGAGCACCTATGGAAATACTACCAGCAGCAGACAAGTGCAACCTATGTTATCGCTTTTTTTTTTTTTTTTTTAATCATTTATGTTAGAATTAGATACTGAAAGATATTGGATTTTTTAAGATTTTTTTTTCTTAGTTTCTTTATTATTAATAAGACTTGGGAGGTTTATCATATACATTGTCTTATTGTACCCTTCAGTAAACTATCCACAATTTTACTAAGTCCTACCTACGAGGTGGACGAATGAACAAGGATACTGACGAGTACTTAGTCATAAGAATTTTTACTAAGTCCTTCCTATGCGGTGGATGAATGACCAAGGATACCAACGGGTACCTGGTCACAAATTTTACAAAGTTCTACCTGCGGGGTGGACGAACGACCAAGGATACCGATGGGTACCTAGTAACAAATTTTACCAAGTCCTAATTGTGGGGTGAATGAATGACCAAGGAAATCAACAGATACCTGGTCACATAAATTTTTCACTAAGTCCTACCTATGAGTACCTGGTCATAAATTTTTTTACAAAGTCCTGCCTTCAGGGCGGACGGAGGACCAAGGACCCTGACGGGTAACTAATCACGAGAAATTCACTAAGTAAACGCATAAATGATGTTGCAAGGAAGACGGATGAAACAAAAATACTAACGACTAGCAAGGGCAAAAGCATGATTAAGCCTTTATGACAAATAGAGGGCATATCCACAATTACAGTAAAAACACAAAGTAATAAAACAACAAGAAAAAGCAACGAATAAAAAGCAATGGACATAGGTAAACCCAACAGGGTAAATGTTTTTACTTAAGGCCCAAAAGAAGGGGCGTTTACCATTGTCTTACAAATAAACTTATAAAAAAGGGAAGAAGAATTAAAGACAACTTAAAAAGGGATAAAAATCAAGACGAGGGAGCATCGGAGAGAGACGGGTCCGCACTAGACAAGCCATCCGCAATAGACAGGCCATCAGTAGCAGACGGGACCATGGGAGCAGCCAGGCCTTCAGGAGAAGACTAAATGACGACCTTAGCACTAGGGTCCTTCAACTCCTCCTCAACAGTGTGGACGGAGTCATCAGTTTCATTGCTGACGGTGTCAGTACCTTCGTGGGTTGACGAGATAGTATCGTCTATGACAACCTAGGACAAGTCCAAGTCTAGGTAGAAGGCTGCCACTTGTTTCAAGCAATCATCAAACCCGTCGCCATAGTAAACGCCACACTCATCAAAGTATGGCTGAGGTGTACGGAACACCGACACAACGTCAACTTTGGCCTGCTTTATTTGCTCTCGCAGGGCGGCCAACTCTTTCGTCAAGTTGGTGGTCATTTTCTCCAACTCCTCACAACGGCGGGTCTCCTTCTCCAACAAGGCGAGCTTGGCCGTTAGCTCCATGTTGAGAATCCAAACGACCTCCTTATACTGGTCCCTTTCCTTGTTCTCTATCTCTTGACGCTTGCAGAAACAATAGATCACCTTCTCATTGGCCACACGCCTGTCCTGAAGGGCCTTTATTTGCACCATCGCCTGAAATGAAAGAATGACAGTTAGAATAAATAGAGAAAAAGTGTATTAAAAAAAAAAAGATGGATACATACCCTCAACAAGTCATAAAGACTAGAAGCCCCCAAATCCTCTAAGGTGTGCTCACCACACACATCCATATCCATCTCCTTGATGATTGAATTGACCATCTTGATGGCGTAGTCCTTGTGGGTGACCAACCTCTGAACGGGGCCGTGGATAGCGGGGCCTTTCCCCGTCATCAAGCCCTTTCCAGCCCTATGATGAGGAGACTTCTACTTCTAATCCCCACGGTTAGCCCTAATAGATGAGCCCATCACCTTCATGGATGAACGATTGTCCTTCACATTTCTTTTTCTTTTAAGGGCAACTTTGGAGGCCACTTTAGGGGCCAATGCCGATGCCTCCCCCTATTGCTTGCATCTAGCAGCCGATTTCCCCACCATTGCCCTTTGCCTGCCTGAATCCATCTCTGAAATAGGTGACGGAAAGAATTAGAAAAAAGATGGATAGACTAAAAGGAGCAAACCAAAATGTAGACGAATGCAGAAACTTACGTTGGTGAGAAAAGGTGTGCAACTGTTAGGCTATGGGCGTCGACTCTGGACCACCACAGAATGTGTGGAGAGTGTCAAGGGTGACCAAGTCCTTCCACTTCCTCTGTCAAAGGGGATCGCCCAAACATGCCTAAGGAAGTTCTCTTGATTGTCAGTTATCTGCAAACGGACTTAAGCTGAAAAGCAAAAAGCAAAAAGTTAGATACATAACTAAAGTTGATGAGGTAATAAGGAATACATACCGATGACTCACCAGACTCCTTGAAAATACCCCAAGTATTGTCAAACCCGTTGGGTATGCTATCCCACTTCTCGGGTCTACACAACTAGTCTATCCCCTTAACAAAAAAAAAAAAAAAAAAAATGTTCTTCCAATTCCTATTGGAGTCAGGCATGTCAGACACCAACCTAAGCAACGACTTCCTAGCTAGAAAGTAGTGGATGCCCTTCGACGAGGAAATCTGTTGGGGTTTATAACAATAAAAAAACTCGTCAAGAGTAAGCCGACAGTTCCCTCCACTCAACTAACCCCATATCACCTCAGCACCATTAAAGATTCTCCAAGCGTTGGGGGCAAGTTGGCTAATGGACAAGCTTAAATAATTGGCTAGCTAACGATGCAGCTTCGTTAGCGGCAATCTCAGCCTCGCGGTAAACATGGCATCATACATGCCAATGTTTGTCATCTTTCCTGAGTAGCACTTCTTAAACTTCCTTGGCAAACGAAAGGGAATGTGATCAGGGATTTGGTGATGATCGCGAAGGGTGTTAAAAACCTTCTGGGACATAGTTGGGTAAAAGTCGTTCATTGTCCATATTTGGGGGAGAATAAAGGGCCTATGGCTACTATTGTCTACCTGGCCTATAGCCCCATCACCCTCCACGTGACTTTTCTCGTCACCTCCCTCTCTTTCCTCTTCTTCTTCTTCCTCTTCCTCCTCCCCCGTGTCACCATCTTCTTCTTCTCCTTCTTCCTCATCCTCTTCATACTCCACCTTTTCCTCGTTAGCAGGGGAGTGAGCAGATGGTTCCCTTTATGGGGACTAGGATAAATCTTCCACGGGCTCATGCCCTGACGGATAGACCTTGTCGTAGCTCGCACCCTCATGGACTGACAACGATTGTTCACCCATTGCTTCTCTATTACTTGACATCTATTCACCTACAAGTGACGGAGGTATTCTAAGAACCAATTCGATGGGTCTCTAAATAAATGACGACTATCTAGGAAAATAAGAAAACAGAGTAAGGAGAAGAGACTTACGAAGATGGTAGACGATGGCTCAAAGTGACGGACGGCTCAAAAATGACAGAATGACATGGCAACGGAGTAGCTTTGATCCTGAACTCTCAAGAAGTAAGAATAAAGTAAAGAAAATAAACTGTGGGGGGAAGGAATATTTATAGAAAGAAGGTCGCAATATATGAAGCTACACTTCCGATTAGAAATAAGGCCAACCAACGAGTGCCATGGGTCACCTAGCATTTGAACCGAGGGCTACCTACGCCATTTAATGACACGCTCTTCAATAAAACATTCAATTAACGATCATAAATAACCTTATTACTCCGAGGCCCATTAGCTACAGCCAACGAAATCACAGAGTAAGGGGTAGCTGATAGGGGTATTTTTGACAAGGAAATTAAGACCTATAAACAAATTTCTATGGAAGCTGGTGACACCTATAGGATCATCAGCCTCATAGAAACTAACAGAGGCCTCAGAACGATAATAATGCGGACGACGCACCCCTAAAAACTGACGGACGCATTTCCCCAAACCGACAGACGATCGTTGAGCAACGAAATACCTTAAATTGACGAAGAGGGAAGCCGACGGATCCCACGTGGCCTCACTTGGTCCACACGCATACTTATATATAGGAATATCTTGCACATCACACACAAAGACTCTACTATGCTCCCATATCTTCCTCATATAGAAAGACACCCTAAAATCTCGGAAACCTTAATACCAGATCTTTCCTCAAGTATGCAGAAAATCCCTAACTCTATCAATATAGAGTTCTTAGAGATTTCTCATTCACTAACTTGATCTTCGGAGGGTCTTTGGCCGATACCACGTCGTTGCCTTTTGTTTGGTCCTTGTATTCTTGTTTTGCAGGTGCCCATTAGTATGATTTGAAGCCAACAACTCACTGATGATTTTCATGCATCATCAGTATGTTTTGTCTTCCATATGCATCATTTCTCAAACAAAATAGTAATCCTACAACTACATGATACCTATATGTTATGAGAGTGTTTATATATATATATATATATATATATATACTAGATGCATAATATAATTACTACTACAGTAAATCTCCAATTGAGAAACTCTAGATGGCAATGGTAGAGCTAGATACATTTTGTTGGCGGCCATGTTAAATATGATAAAGTTCTAAGAAAGAAAATTTTCATCATTAAAAAATCTTTTTTCTTAAATCAATCTTAAGTCAACAAATTTTTAACATGCATTCTATCTTGATACTAAAATTATCTATAATTAACCTTGTATTTGTTAATGGATTATTTTAACACTATAAAACACGTGGGTCTTAGGCCGCATTTTTTTAAGCCGTGTTTGTTTAGGGAGATACATGAATTGGGTATTCTATGGAATTTGTATTGCTTTTGATGAGTTTGTTTCCAAGTGAAGTTATAGACCCTTCCTACTTGGCTAGAATTATAACAAAAGAAAAGACGAGTTTCTGGTGCTTTTGAGTTTTTATGGAATTTACATTGCTTTTGAGTTTGTGGTGCTTTTGATGAGTTTGTTTCCTAGTGAAATTTGAGTGTTCTTAGGTGATTAGAATAATAAAAGAGAAAAGAAAATAGTTTCCTAAGTTGGTGAAGGACATGATACAAGTACAGCCCCATAGTTTGCTGTTAATGAAATATGGCTTTAGGGTGATATATGATACAAGTACCACAAGCAACTTGATTTAACGCCAAGGTGAATTTTGTATTGATAAACAAAACATGGGTTTGGAAGGAAGCCTACAAGATCTGACTAGCTTTAGTCAACGTGTCTCACTAAATTTCTTTGGCAAACTGATCTATCACTAGCTACGGCTCAAACTTTCTTTGGCAAACTTGTTCACAATCTAAAACAAACTAAGAACGAAGGATACACTACCTCCATTACTGCTGTTTTAGTTACTTAGTCTAGGCAAGCCGTAATTGTTCATGTTGCTATGTTGGCCTGTGGAAACGTTTTTGTGTATAGTTTGGTTTTGTAAATGAAGTTTACTGAGTCATTATAACAATAAAAAATAAAAAGTTCAGTGATATATATATATATATATATATATATATATAGATATGGAATTTGTATTGCTTTTGATTAGTTTGTTTCCAAGTGAAGTTATAGACTCTTCCTAGTTTGTTAGAATTATTAAAAAAGAAAAGACGAGTATGCTTAGTTGTTTAGGAAGAAACATGAATTGGGTATTCTATGGAATTTGCATTGCCTTTGAGTTTGTAGTGCCTTTGATGCGTTTGTTTCCTAGTGTTCTTAAGATCGAATTTGATAGTGCTGAAAAGTTGTCTAACTTCACTAATCTTGTTTTTAAGAGCGTCTCTAGTTGCTATATATTCTGATCGTAGCATTCAATTTTGGAAAAGTCAAGGTTTTCTTTATATGAAGTAACTTATGTTCTTCTTAGTTCTCTGCTTGGTTCGAAATAGTTGATTGCTACCTTTATATTTTTGTAGTGCCATTATGGACATAAACTGTGATCTACCTGTAAAACAAGGGTACAAAACCGATGCCCCACTTGTAGACAAGAGCTTGGAGATGAGATGGCACCCCTAGAAGCATCCGGGATAGCCATAGGAAGTTAGAGATAGTCATGTGCGTAATGTTTGCAGTTGAGGTATAACCATAATCATGTGTTGATGCTTGTTGCATCTTTTTTGTGTCAAACGGACCCTAAACTTTCCTCCATTTTGTTGCTGTATTGAGCTACATATTCATTAAAGATTGATAATTTTCCCATATTCCTTAAAGGTTGATTGAAATTGTGACAGGTTTGAGAAAATTCCAGCTTGATATTCCTTTGAAATTCCAGCTTGTTATTTTGTTACATGCAACAAGCCGGAATTTTGCAGGAATAACAAGTTGGAATTGTGTGTGTGACAGTTTTTTTATAGTAGCGTTTGTAAAACTTATAGCAGTGTTTGTAAATGCATTTTCCATCTGGCCTAGAAAAAAAAACTATAGCCGCGTTTTTAAAACACGACAATAGACAAATTCAAAAAATATTCGGGGGCTTATGGCCGCATTTAAAAACACGGCTATAGGTGAGAGATATAGCCACATTTAAAAAGCGCAACTATAGTTGTCACCTATAGCCATGTTTCAAACGCGGTTAAAATATGTCTTCAAAGCTGTCAACAAGTGACCTATAGCCACATTTTTAAACGTGGCTATAGAAGGCCCCTATAGCCACATTTAGAAAACGCAGCTAGAGCATGTCTTATAGCCACGTTTATAAAAACGTGGCCATTGGTTTGATCCTATAGCCACGTTTTAAACGCGGCCATTGGTCCGATCCTATAGCCATGTTTTAAACGCGACAGTTGATCTGATCCTATAGCCACATTTTAAACGCGGCCATTGGTTCGATCCTATAGCCATGTTTTAAATGCGACCATTGGTCCTGGCCTATAGCCACATTTGAAAAAGTGCGGCCATAAACCCCTTAGGCCTATAGTCACGGGGTTTAGGCCACGTTTGGAAACGCAGCCTAAAAAAACGCGACTATAGGCCAAATCGTCCTATAGTCATGTTTTTCTAACCTATAAAACGTGGCTATAGAATTTTTTTTTTTTGGTAGTGTAAGAAAATTTTAATACTAAAAATTTTATTTTAAGAAATATAAAAAATACTTTCTAAACCAATGTTCTTAGGGTATCTATTAACTTTTTTCAATAATAATTTAAAACTTTTTTCAAGGTCAAGCTTCACTTAATTTTTATTCTTTTTTCTTTTTTGGGTACTAAGTCAAGGTCTACTTTATGGTCTACCGTCTACCATGTTAGATCAGTTAAATGTGAAGTATAAACACAAAACTAGTCATAAATATGCACATCAAGACTCGCGTATATTTAACGGGTCTTCCCTTTACGTATGCCTTTAAAAGTCCAGCATCTTTATGAAGCTCATACTAACATATTACTCTTAAAACCCATAAATACGTACTCTTCTGGAAAATAGTGAGGCTATTGGTTGGTGTGATTATATTATCAGTAATAATGATAAATGCAGCAAAAACTTTTCCATTATCCATCTGGCATAAATTTTTTTTAGTAAACAGTAATACTTATTAAAACACATACGAAAATAGTAATAATAGTGTTTTAAATCGAGTTTATAATACATTACATAACTAGAGTACAACTACGAAAGGGACTAATTAACCTTTGTAGTTGTAGATAGGGGTTATAAATAGCAGACATTAGACACACATAACCAATGTGGGACACTAGACACACACAACTGAAAGAAACTGCTAGAGATTTTTCCATTAATAGTGGTACTTCACTGATGGGGGTTCTAGGAATATTTTGAGGGTGGTCATTAAGAAACTTAAATTATACAAAATCTAATACAGAGACAAATTAAATATAACAACGTAATAAATAAATAAAAAACACACACGCAAATACATGAAATATTACAATTTTTTATTACTAGCAACTAACAAAGAGAAAGAAAAAAAACTAATAAGAGATAAAGTAGAATTTTAAAATTGAAAATGCTAATATGAAAATAACAAAGTGACTATAACAATTTTATAACAAATCTTATGTAATAAGTTGTTATTGGTAGGCAAAACATGTCAATATTAAACCCAAATTAAAATTAGTAACAGCTTACAAAATAAGATTTACTATGAAAATATTGTGAATATAGCATTACTCTTATTTTTGTCAAACCCAAATTTTTGTGATTCTCAGGTCAAAGTATTTAACATTTTTATTAGGGTGGTCAAAATATGTAAATTTAGTATATAATTTTTTTTTTGTAAGTATATATATACGTTTTTGTTTTCAAATCAGGGTGGTCACAAAACAGATTATTTTAAACTAATTATCTATATTATGTTTTTTCCTAAGTATAAATAAAATAAAAATAATTTGGCAAGTGAGGGTGGTCTAGGACCACCCTCACATACAAGTGGAGCCGCCACTGCACCTCGCCCGGCCAAACTCAACCAATGACTAGAAATGTCATTGTTATTGCATTTCAATCCAAGTCGAGATTGATATCATGATGTATAACAGAATTGACTGTTATGAGTCAATCAGATAAGCCTCTGGAAAGCAAGAAACCAAAACTTTTGGTTCCCAGCTCATGGGTGTTGGTTGTGAGTGTATGACACTTATGTTGAAAAGTAAAACCTTGCACCCAACAACTTTTGCATACCTAAATGGTAATCTAAACTATGAACCCTTCTCCATCAGCTTCCCGTCTAGACGTAATAACATACGAAATGTAGTCAATGAGACTTGCTCTGGGATTGGGTGTTGCCAAATGGATATTCCTCAAGATTTGACAAATATTGATTTTAAAGCATATAGCTTTAACGATTACCACACAAAAGTCTGGGATTTCAATCCTTGCAGTTTTGCGTCTATAATCTGAGAAGACAAGTTCAATTTCTCCTCAGATAATCTTATCAGTATACGAAACAATGAAACCATTCACATGGTTCTTGATTGGGCAATTGGTAACGAGATTATGAAAGTTGCCCAAAACAAAGCAAATTACGTATGTGGAGGAAATAGCACATGAGCAATTGACCTCAATCCCAACAACGTGTCTAACAATCTACTAAAATAATTGATAAAACATTTTACAAAATCACAATAGCTTAATGTAACTGTACAGGCAATCAATATTGTGCTAATGAACCAGAATATTATCATTATTTCTGCTTTGACGGATACCATCTGGACAGCAACGCATGTGTCCCCACTCATAAATAATCACTAGCAATTAATGTCTCAGTTGGTATGTATATATTTATTGTTTTTACCCTCGGATCCTTTCTGTTGTATCATCAAGCCGAGTCAAATATGATTTTGTTTTTAATATAAGATAGAATTCTACTCTAGCTTAATCTAAGTATATGTGTGTGAAATTGTCTCCTGGAAACTTGAACTCTAGCCCTTGCCCCCCTCCCTACATATCTCATAAGCACTTATACTTGTGAAAATGATCATCACTCCCACGCAGTGATAATATCAAACATAATCAATGTTTGAAAAAAATTGTGCCCCTAACATCCTTCATAAAAAACTTTTTTATTTGAAATCGAGTTTTAATTAATGTAGGATCATATATAAAATGATTTCTACTCTTGATCTCAAGAGAATAGGAGATTTTTCTTTTCTTTATTTTTATTTTTTTGGGTTCTGAAAAAAAAAAAATGTCATGGTCGGTATGGAAAAAAGAAAGGAAATTTTTGAACTTGTTAAAACTTTTTCTTTATTCTCCATTTTCCAAGTTTTGGAAAATTTAGACTCAATCAATTCCTTTGAACTTGTAAAAACTTTCTCTTTAGTCTCCATTTTCCAAGTTTTGGAAAATTTAGACTTTATCAATTCAGGGTCATAAAAATTCCATTGAAAAATTCTAGTGAAATAAAATAATTATAGGACTTGATTGTCCTTGTGGAAGAGAGTTCTGAATTCACCCATTTGCTATAAAAATAGTATGAAAACAAGTAGTCAGTTATTACAATTCTATTTCTTTCAATTATAGGTATTAGCGCAGGTTTAATAATCATGCTTGTCTATAGCTCTTGGATTTACTTGATAATCAAGCAAAGAAAGCTAACCAAACTTAAAGAAATGTTCTTTTAAGCAAAATGATAGTTATTCTCTAGACAGAAAAATTCAACTGAAACCGCCAAAATCTTCACCACAAAAGGGATCAAGAAGGCTACCAATAAGTAATTATAATTTTTTTTTTCTGAATAAATTAATAATAATAATTATTATTATTATTATTGTAATAACTTTTTTTAATAATAATAATAATAAAATTATTATAAAACTTTAATCATTGGTCAAGGAGTTTTTTTTTTTTTTCTTTTTTTGGGAGGTCAATACGATAAAACTTTCAATGATTTGTAAAATGTATACAACCAAAAAACAAGCCAAAAATTGGGTTACAGGTAGCAAGTTGCCTAGACCCAAACACATATATTGTTACATCAGCATTAGGCGTTGATACTCATCAATCAGGCCGCTTGCAAGCTCGAGTATGACCTTTGGATGGGTTTGATAGTACTCAAAATAGAGTCTATTCCTCATTACTATGGATGGTAGAGTGTAATGTTCACGTTTTTGTGAAAGATAATACAACTTATTTTTGGCACTTAAAATTGGTATATGTTAGTAAATGAAAGTTGAAAAATTATTAAGTTGGATTTTGTTAAGTGATGTCACATTAGAATATCATCCAACATGTGAAAGTTGCATTGAAGGAAAAATGACTAAAAGAGATCACTCTTCTTAAGTTTTGGAGCAGGTTGATACTAATGTTTATGGAGCTATGAATATAATTGGCAGAGGAGGATGTCATTATTAATTTTATTAATTATTTCTCTAGATATGCAAATTGCTTATTTGATAAAACAAAAATTGGAGGCTTTAGAG
>JAOXJQ010122271.1:0-15986 GCA_025762765.1 Quercus bicolor | reverse complement strand
AGGTGTAGGAAAGTAAACAGAGGTCGTCATACTCTAGAGATGAGGACAAATAGTACAAGGCATGATATACCTAATACGGACTACGACAATCATGCTAGAAGGGGCGAGCAGATATATATGTACATACATCATACACAATGCTAGCACATAGAGCAGGAAAGTAAATGCCTACATCCCTAGAGCATGGCCCAAAATATAGGTGTAGGAAAGTAAACAGAGGTCGTCATACTCTAGAGATGAGGACAAATAGTACAAGGCATGATATACCTAATACAAACCATCTAAGGGAGAAAGGGAGGAGGAAGGAGGGGGTTTAAAAAAGTACATAACCAAAGGGAAAAGGCTAAACCCTAAACCTATTTACACGGTCGCTCGACTCATGTTGGCGTGCTTGCATCTGTGCCCTATTTGGTTGCGCCTAGTAAATCGCGCCCTAGCTCTGTATGTCCTCGCTCCATGTGTGTACATGCAAAGGCAAAGACAAGAAAACCAGAAGATAAGCAACAGAAGGACAATGCGCAGGTAATAGTAAAAGGATGCAAAATGAACAAGCGAGATAGATATGACAAGCATAGCATGCAGGATGCAAGCAAACATACGAGCAAAGGGGCAGACAAGCAAGATAGCAAACAAACAAGCAAAGGGTAAACAAGCAAGATAGCAAACAAAAGATGGTGTCCGCAAGGGACAAATGTAGGTTTGTATCAAATGTCCATAACTTTATTGTGTTGAAGCATGGATGACACACTAGCAAGAAAGACTCATACATGGACATGTAACAAGCGTGTAAAGATGCATATAAAGCCAACGGGTGGTACAAACAAGCATGGTAAGCATATCATCGCACGAAGTGGAAAAGAGGAAGGTATGCACAAAGCAACTAGAATCATGGTGATGCATCCTAAGTGGTTACATCCAAACAAGGCCTCATGGGCATCGGATGTAACCACACACCCATAACCCGCTAAGGGCGTCAAGCATGGCAAACCCTAGAACTAGAGAGGCTAAGACAAGCATAAAGCATAGAAGCAAGCAAGCATATTCATGCAAAATAGGATTGATCTAAACCCTTTGATATGGGCTAAGGTGTACTAATAATGACAAAGACCATAGGGTCTAGATCTGATCAAAGATAAAGTGACAAAAGGGCTACAATAGCACATGGCAAGACAAGCATAGCTTAGGTATAAGCACACAAACATGGCATGGAGCACACAAGCACATTGAAGATGGCATAAAGCTAGCAGAGCATAGATCCAAACACACAAGCATGTGAAGGCATAGATCTAAGCACACAAACATGTAAAAACATAGATCTAAACACACAAACATAGATCTAGGCATAGGTATGGCAGCGCGTGTGTGAACATGTGAAAGCTTAGTGCATAGGCATGGAAGAACATGAATCCAAGCATATGAGCATGTACGAATATAGTTCTAAGCATGAAACATGGCAAAAAACATACGAACACATAGATCCGAGCAAAGCATAACCATAGGCATGACATCAAGAGTGTGAGCACATAATCCTAAACTCAACGCAAGGCAAAGAGAGGAACGAAACAAAGGAAACATGGCATAAAAACCCTAAGCATGTAGACCTAAACATATAAGCATGTAGAAACATAGATCTAAGCACAAAACATGGCATAAAACATATAAACAGATAGGTCTAAGCAAGGAAAGCACATAAAGCAAGAAACATGCTAAAGAAAGCAATAAATAATGTTATTCAAGCAAAACAAGTAAGACAAACGCTAGAAAGAGATTTAGAAGGTTAGGGGTGTGAATGATAACCAAAAAAGCTACATCCACACCCCTAAACCCCAAATCCAAAGTGTAGAACCAAGGAAAGTAAGATTAGGTAAAAAAGAAATACCTTGTATTCTTGGTGAAAAGAGAAGAATCAAGAGACTTTGATGTGTTTTTTGGAGTTTTTTTGGCGTTTAGAAGAGAGAAAAACATAGATAAAAGCTAGGCAGAAGGGCCAATTTCAGAAAAATTTCTGTCCTCTAGGTCTGATGGGTGCTTGGGGCTATTTATAGCCCCGAGCGCAAATTTCGAGGTGGTAGCCCTTCGACGGCTCTTCAAGGGCCACAGGCCTCAAAAGGTTTTTGATTGGGTTGATATTGACTCTCTTGGATAGATCTTGATTTTTAGTTTCTAAAAAGGTATGGAACTTAAAAATCCATCGGTTAGATCAAAAGTTATGGCTCTCGGAAATTTGCAGTTCAGTGATCGGTACGTCCTCCCGGTTTTCATGATATCTCGGCCGTTCTAATTCCGATTTCGACCCATGAACAGTCGTTGGAATGAGAATTGGATAATCTTCACAATGGCATTAGTTTCAACCTATTTTGACAGTTGAATCAAAATTAGGTTTTTTAGGCCCACCTAAGATCAACTTCGGGTCAAACTTGGTCAAAATTGTTAAAAATCTCCGATTGTTAAAAATCGACTTCAGGTCAAAATTGGACCTCGTTTGATCTTTGGTCAAGCCTAGGGCTGACTAGGGGCATTCTGGTCATTCTAGATGTTCTCATGGCCTCGTAGAGAGAAAATAACATTTTTGAATTTTTCAGGGGTCCAGCACACAAATTGAGGGTGGACAAAATACGGTATCAACAATGTGCATTTAATGGTCATTACGAATGTTAAAGGGCTGGGATTAAGTGGTCATTATTGAGCCATAAATCCTCCAACTTAGTTACAACATAAGAAAGGCCAATAGAATGGGCATTCACTTACACAAAGGCTATATAAAGCGAGAAGAGACAAGTAAGTGATTCATATTGAACACACACACAAATTACTCTACAAATTATAGATTTCTAAAGATTTTAAGCTAATTTAAGTATCAGATGGTCCTTAGCAGGCCCTAAATCGGTGTCATTATTTGCTTAGTGTTTTCTTTGATACAGGATCTCAAAGTCATCCATTATATTGACAAGAAACATACTGACGAGACGAAATCAAATTTTATCACAATTTATGCCCAACGGTAAGTTAAAATAGTATAATGCATGTTCAACAAGCAACATCCTAAAGAAAGCAATAAATCATGTTATAAAAGCTATAAAAAATATTTAAAAAAAAAAAAAAAAAGCAAGATAAATGCTAGAAAAAGATTTAGATGGTTAGGGGTGTGGATGATAGCTAAAAAGCTACATCCACACCCTTAAACCCCAAATCCAAAGTGTAGAACCAAGGAAATGAAGATTGGGTACAAAAGCAATACCTTGTGTTCTTAGTGAAGAGGAAAGCATCAAGAAACCTTGATGTGTTTTTTTGTGTTTGGAAAATAGAAAAAACATAGAGAGAAGCTGGATAGAAGGGAAAATTTCAGAAAAATGTGTCTGTCCCCTGTCTGATGGGTGCCTGGGGCTATTTATAGCCCAGGCACGAATTACGAGGCGACAGCCTTTCAAGGGCTGCTAGCCTCCATTTCCTCTGATCGGGTCCAACTTGACATTTTTGAAGAGGTCTTGACTTCCTGATTCTGAAAAAGGCGTGGAACTTGAAAATCCAACGGTCGGATCAAAAGTTATGGCTCTCGGAAGTTTGTGGTGCATCGATTAGTGCGCCATCTCGGTTTTCGTGATATCTCGGATGTTCTGTCTTCGATTTCGACCCATGAATAGTCGTTGGAATGAGGATTTTAAAATCTATGCAATAGCATCCATTTCAATCCATTCTGATAGCCAGATTAAAATTAGGGTTTTTAGACCCACCTAGGATCGGCTTCAGGTCAAACTCAATCAAAGTTGCTAAAAATCTCTGTGAAGCTTGGGTTTGATGTAAAATTGTGAAAAAATAAAAATAAAAAAAATTGTTTTGTGAGAGTTTGGACCACGTTTGACCTTAGGTCAAACCTAGGGCTAACTAGGGGTATTTTGGTCATTTTGGCAGAAAAAGGCACTTCCATTGCTCCGGTGCCCGAACAGGTTGCACCACGTCGTTCTAGATGTTCTCATGGCCCCATAGAGAGAAAATGATATTTTTGGATTTTTTGGGGACCAGCACGCAAATTGAAGGCGAACAAAATACGATATCAACAGTTGTGCATTAAGATGCTCATTTAAGCTATAAAGGATACAAAGTTTAGAAAACTTTGTTTCAATGGCCATCCAAGGTACACTAGTACCAAAGTGCACAAAACACACATTGTTTTTGTATTTTTCTTATTTTTCTGATTTTTCAAAATTTTTTTTTTTTTATGAAAAAAAAATTAAGCAAAACTGAAAACAAACAAACAAAAACATGTTAAACAAAGCAAAGCATAAAACTAGACTGACTCAAAAACAAGAAAGCAAAACACACAAATAATGCATAAACGAAAAGAGGGAGAGAGAGAGAAAAAGTGACTAAATCACTTTGAGCCTTTTACATTCCATACCTTGGAGGAACCTTTCCGTTGAGCGAACCTTTGATCCAGTGGTGAGGGAGAAGAGTTGAAACTGTTTAAGTTTGAAAGGAACATGAGGGCCTTAAGAAGATCTTCAAAAGGAGCAAAAGAGGATGGAAACTGATTCTAGTTTTCGGATGAGATCATACTGTTGCTTTGTTGAGTGGCTAACCACTTGTAGCAATTTGGATGAGTATGCCCTAAAGCTTCATAGTGATGATAGAGATGTGGCTTCTTCGGTTGAGACTTTTTGTTGTTAACCTTTTTAGTCCTAAGGTTTCTAGTCTCTTTCTTATCAAGCTTAGGGGATGCTCCTAAGATATATTTGCCTTTGTCTACGTTCTCACTAGCTACATTAGTTTTACATTCATTGTTCTCAAAATTAACATTATTAGAAGGTGAGACAGACACAATAGTATTAGAAGAAGTAATATTAGGAGAAGAGAAATCATACCCTAAACCAGTTTTATCATAAGTAGATTTCTGAAAGCTAAGCATCTCATCTAGGTTTGCACTAAAAGTCCTCTCCAGTTGAGCTCTAACTTGAAACAACTCCGTTTCAAGCTTCTTGGTCCTTTTAGCTAAGAAATTGTTCTCAAACCGTAGTGCTCCAATTGTCTGATTAGCTTCATCAAACTTTGTGGAGATCTTTTCTTGATCAAGTTCCACTTCACTCAGCTTCTTGGTGGCCAGCCTATACAGTTTCTCATGCTTTACGAAGACCTTGTACAACATTGCATAGGCTGTATGGATGTTATCCTGCTTATCCATCTTCTTAAATTTAGATTCCACCCAGTCCTCTTCTTCATCCACCTCTTCAACAATCCCCTCAGTAGGATTCATTGTGGCAATGAGGGCATTCAAGATTCCCTCATCATCATTGTCTTCTGACTTATCATCAGGCTCAGTGTTACTCAAGGTAGCAGCAAGAGCCTTGCTTTTCCTAATAGTCTTGAGATAAGTTGGACATTCTTGTTTCATATGACCAAAACCTTGACATCCAAAGCACTTTGGTCTGGAGGGAACAGTGTACTGACTGCCTTCCTTAGCATCCTTCTTCCCTCTATCTTGGCTCTTGAATTGTGAAAAACTGGATTACTTTCGATCCTTATCGAATCCTTTTACATTGGCATTCTTCATAAACTTCTTGAATTGCCTAGTGATGTAGGATTTCATCTTGGAATCTTTATCATTAGAAAACTCATCGGTATCACTACTTTTGGCCTTCAGTGCCATGCTCTTAATCTTGCTCAATTTCTCAATCCTAGTCAAACCCAATTCATAGGTTTGCAAGTTGCCAACTAGCTCTGTCAAAGGAATTTTGTCAATATCTTTTGATTCTTCAATAGCAGTGATCTTGGCATGAAATCTCTCAGGCAGAGATCTGAGTACCTTTCTTACAACCTTGGGTTTAGGAATGGTTTCCCCAACATTAAAGGCAGAGTTAACTACGCCCTTTGGCTTGGCATAGAACTCGTCAAATGACTCATCCTCCTCCAATTTAATCTCTTCAAAGCTTGTAGTGAGCCTTTGAAACTTTGAATCCTTGACAACCTTAGTCCCTTCATAGGTTGTCTGGAGGATAGTTCATGCTTCCTTAGCAGTTTCAGTAGAGAATATCTTCTTAAACTCCTCATTAGTGACCACACCAAATAAAACATTCAATGCTCTGTTGTTGAAGTTTGCTGCTTTGATCTTGGCATCATCCCAATTAGCCGATGCTTCCTTTGGCTTAGTCCAGCCAATCTCCACAACTTGCCACACCTTCTCATCTAAAGACTGCAAGAAAGCTCCCATGTGTACTTTCTAGTATGCATAGTTAGTGCTATCAAATAAAGGAGGTATAATTAGAGATTGTCCTCTATCCATGACAAACAGGGGTCAATAGATCATACAGCAAAGATTAACCCTAATTAGAGTGTTTCTACTTTGATACCACTTGATAGGCCAAGAATGTATTGACCTCTTGTGGTAAATTAATCAATTAATTAGCCAAGTGAATTAATTAAATTCAATTACATGCAATATGCGTGGTAGCACAAAAAAATCACCAACTAAGTTAAATGCAGCAAAAAATAAATTTGACACAAGTGATTTGTTTACGAATGGGGAAAACCACTAAGGCAAAACCCCACTAGGTGAATTTAAGATCACCAATCCCGAGAATCCACTATTATCAAAACAAGCAGTTACAAGTAAAAGGAATCCAAGTACCTAATACCAACCTACAATTGAACCCTTACCCCAATACCCAATTGGACTTGTAATGCAGTGACAATCTCTCCTTTGAATGCATGGATCCAAGTACGTGATTAACACACCAACTTGAAGAAGATGTTGGCTGCAATGTTCTTCAATTCATCCAAATGATAAAGATCAAAAAGCTCCTTGGTTACAAAACCCTTGGCATAAAGGCGCAGCAGCTTCTACAAGGAATATGATGAACTAGGGCAAATTCTGTCTCCAGTCACAATTTGCATGCACAATCAATTTGCATTAAGTTGCATCACTTTGCATCACCTTTGACGGCCCTTAAAATATTCCTTATATATGTTTAGGGTTGTAAGAAAAGAAAACCTACACAAATACACTTAGATATGCGTGAAATCAGATCTAGAAATCTGAATTTCGTAATACTCAACAGATATAGCTTCTGTCGAGCATCAGTCATTAAATCTCAATAGATATGAATCTTTCGAGCTATCTGTCGAGGTTTAATGAACAACACTTTTTCACTTATTTCTTGGAAAGATTTGCATGGCTTCAATACTAAACTTGAACTCTTGTTCCTTAAAGTACTAAACCCATCCTAGATCTACCCAATTACAAGTAAAGTGCATTTTGTCAAAGGATTAGCCAATTTACATAACATGTCTCTAATAATATCCACATATGTCCTAACAGAGGAGTTGACCGAAAGGGAGAAACTCCAAAAGTTTGTTAAGAAAGACTATCAAGCTCACTAGAGAACAAAGGAGAAGCCTACTAATGACCAAAGAGAGGAAGATCAGAACAATCTCAAACCAATCGTAGGAATAATAAGGATGATCACTGGGGTACCGGTCGTTGGAGGATCATACAAGTCCCTGAGGAAGGCAATTCAAAGGCAAGTGAATAGCATTCATGTGAAGCACCCAATGGCAAAACATCGTCGCACTGGGAATGACAACATTTTCTCCTCTGAGCAAGATGTGAATGGGACTAGGCAGCCCCATGATAACCCCCTTGTCATTATGCTAACCATTGAAGGGTTCAACACCCAAAGAGTGTTGGTGGATAATGCAAGCTCGGCAGACATAATGTACATGACGGCTTTATAGCAGATGAAGTTGGATCCAAAACGCCTCAAGCCTTTCGGATCTCCATTAGTTAGCTTCAGCGGAGACCATGTTTATCCAAAGGGCATCATTTCATTACATATTATAGTAAGGACCTACCCCGCTCATGTGACGAGGATGGTAGACTTCTTGATCATCGACTGCCCTTTGTCTTACAATGTGATTCTTGGACGACCAACCCTTAATCGCCTTAAGGCAGTAACTTCCACATATTGCTTAAAAGTGAAATTCCCGACCCCTCACGGAACTGGAGAAATCACAGGGGACCAACTTTTGGCTCGGGAATGTTACCAAGCAATCTTGGCATCTAGGGAAAATCACACTTGGATGGTAGAAGAAGAACCACCCAAACCCATGAAGGAGGCGGAAAATGTTGTGCTAGTGGAAGGAGACCCATCCAAAACCACCAAGGTAGGAAAAAAGATTCAACAGACATTGAAGGATGAATTAGTGAAGTTTTTGAAACATAACTTGGATGTCTTTGCATGGAGCCATGAGGACATACTAGGGATTGACAAACGAGTGATAGAGCACAGTCTTAACATTAACCCAACAAAGAAGTCCGTTAAATAGAAGAGGCGAGTATTCACTCTAGAGCAAAATAAAGAAATCATGGAAGAGGTGGAGAAGCTTTTAACTGCTGGATTCATTAGAGAAGTCTACTATCCAAAATGGCTTGCCAATGTTGTTATGGTAAAAAAATCCAATGGAAAATGGAGAATGTGTGTGGACTTCACCAATTTGAACAATACATGTCCCAAAGACAATTTTCCCCTTCCTAGAATTGACTAGCTTGTTGATTCAACAGTTGGCCATGAACTACTAATCTTCATGGATGTATTTTCAAGTTATAACCAAATCCTAATGAAGGAAGAAGATCAGGAGAAAACTGCGTTCGTCACTAGCCAGGGCCTATATTGCTACAAAGTCATGCCGTTCGGAATGAAGAATGCAGGTACCACCTATCAAAGATTAGTAAATCAAATGTTCAGCAAGCAAATAGGAAGGAATATGGAAGTCTATGTAGATGATATGCTCGTGAAAAGCAAGGAAGCGGAAACCCATCCTGCAGACCTTCAAGAGGTGTTCGATACTTTGAGAAGGTATAGAATGAAGCATAACCCTATAAAGTGCCTTTTTGGAGTCTTATTAGGAAAATTCTTAGGCCTTATGGTATCTCGGCGAGGAATTAAGGCAAATCCAGAGAAGGTCAGAGCCATACTTGACATGGTTTATCCCAAGATAGTCGTGGAGGTGCAAAGACTAATAGGGTTGGTAGCAGCATTAAACAGGTTTGTCTTGAAGGCCACTGACAAGTGCCTCCCCTTCTTTAAAGTTCTTAAGTAGGCTTTTCAGTGAATGGATGAGCGTGAGGCAACCTTTCAGAACCTCAAGGAGTATCTAGCCAAGCCCTCATTACTGAGCCCGTCAGTAGAAGGAGAAGATCTATTTTTATACTTAGCTGTATCACAAATAGCCGTCGGTTCAGTGTTGATCCGTGAAGAATCCAAAATACAATGGCCAGTGTATTACACAAGTTAGGCTTTTCAGGGTGCCAAAGCAAAGAATGCACGCATGGAGAAGATGGCCTTTTATTAATCGTGGCTTCAAGAAAGCTTCATCCATTCTTCCAAGCTCATACCATTGTAGTTATGACTGACCAACCAACCCGAAAAGCAATGAGCAAACCAGATGTTACAGGTCGTATGGTCCAATGGGCCATTGAGCTAAGCTAGTTTGACATTAAGTACAGGCCAAGAACAATAATCAAAGCTTAATCTTTAGAGGATTTCATTGCAGAATTCACTCTTCTAGACCCCTGATCAGGAAGCATAGTATTGGACGGTTTGCTCAGATGACTCGTCTGTTATAGGACTTGGAGGCGTTGGTATCATAATGACATCACTAAAGAAGGATGTCCTTAAGTATAGGGTTCAACTCCAGTTTCCAGCAACAAACAATGAGGCAGAGTATGAGGCAGTCCTTACCAGTTTAAGGATTGCAAAAGCCTTGGGAATCAAGAATTTGAGATTGAGGACTAATTCTAAGCTGATTTTTGGGAAAATAACCAACGAATATGAAGCGAAGGAAGAAAGAATGAAGAAATACCTACAGCTAATGAGTCAACTCATTGATGAGTTTTACGACATCAAACTCGAGCTAATCCCGAGGGAAGAAAACTCAGCTGCTGATGAGATTGCTAAACTTGCATCAACTAAAGATGCTTCAGCAATGGCAAGCTTACTCATGGAGGTTCAGACAATCCCCAGTATTGACAAACTGCAGGCCCTTTTGATTCAACGACCAAGTAACTGGATGGAACCGATCCTATCCTACATTAGAGATGACTAACTCCTATCTGACTCGTCAAAAGTGAAGAATGTTAGAGTTTGAGTAGCAAGGTTCACTATTTTGAATGGAGAACTCTACAAAAGAGGATTCTTGATGCCATACCTAAAATGCTTGACCGCTGACAAGGCGATGTATGTGTTACGAGAAATACACGAAAGTGTATGTGGTAACCATTCCGGACCTCGATTTGTGGTGGGAAAGATGGTTAGGGCAGGTTGCTTTTGGCCAACTATGCAAAAGGATGCAGTTGAACTTGTGAAGAAATGAAATAAGTGTCAACGGTTCGGTAACATGCAACATATACCTGGGGAATTACTGACAAGCATCTCCTCACCATGGCCATTTTCCACATGGGGTATAGACATTGTTGGTCCACTCCCTTTAGGAAAGAGGCAAGTGAAATTTTTGCTCGTAGCCATTGATTACTTCACCAAATGGATCGAAGCAGAACCACTAGCGGTAATCACAGAAGACAAAATACAGACCTTTGTTTGGAAGAACATTGTCTACAGGTTTGGGATCCCTAGGACGATCATATCTAATAATGGTTGATAGTTTGTCAGTCAAAAATTCAAGGAGTTTTGCGCAAAGCTGGGGATTCAAAACCACTATTCATCACCTGGGCACCCATAAGCTAATGGGCAAACAGAAATAACAAATCATACTTTGCTTAAACTCATCAAAGCACGACTTGAGGGGCCAAAGGGTGCATGGCTTGAAGAATTACCTGGGGTATTATGGGCTTACAAGACAACAGCAAAAACTCCAACAAGAGAAACTCCATTCAAGTTGGTCTTTAGAACTGAAGCAGTTATTCCAACCGAGCTAGGAGTCTCTAGTCTTAGGCAAGCTCATTACGATGAAGGCACAAACAATGACAAACTGAGGCTTAGCTTGGATTGTTTGGCTGAAGTTAGAGATGAGGCAGCCTTGAGAATGGCTCGGTATCAACAAAAAATGCAGAAGTACTATAATCTGAGAGTAAAGCTTAGAAGGTTCAACCCCAATGACATGGTGCTGTGGAAAGTTTCACAAGCTACTAGGGATTCAATGCAAGGGAAGTTGGGACCAACTTGGGAAGGCCTATACAAAGTCGTCTGTTACTCCCAACGAGGAAGCTATTACTTGAAGGATTTGGAAGGTAAGCCACTTCCTCGTCCTTGGAACGTGGAAGATCTTAAGAAGTACTATCAATGAAAGCTATTGCCTGGTCTAATAAGCTCTATTTGTAAGAGCACTTCGCCTGACGAAGCATCAAATAAGCGAGATTTCATTGTTTTTTCTAAGTATTTCTTTTCCTTCAAGTATTTTGATAAAGCTATTTTCAGTTGCTATTTCCTTGTAATTCCCTCGTATATGAGGAATGCATGAAATAATAAGGCTCGTTCAGCGATACCTTTTTTCAATAAAGTTTGACAGAGGGTCAAAGCTAAGTTCTATGACGAAAAGGAAGTACCCACAACAAGTTCAAATCACAAACGTGATAAGAACCCAAATGGTAAAAGCTCGAATGATGAGTTCAAATAATAAATGTTGCTAAAACTCAAAAGATGAGTTAAAATCACAAAATATGGTAAAAACTAAGAATGACGAGCTAAAATCATAAATGTGGTGAAAACTCAAAAAATGAGTTAAAATCACAACATATGGTAAAAACTCAAAATGACGAGTAAAAATCATAAATGGGGTAGTGACTATAACGATGTGCTAAAATCACAGAACATGATGAAAACTCAAATGAAGAGTTAAAATCTTGAGCAAGGTAATAAAATAGCAAGCATAAATCATAAGTAGAAGAACTTCAAAATTCAAAACAAGATGAATGCATTGTTTCTAAATTAAAAGCCTCAAAACAGGAGGCACCCACTGTTTCTAAATTAAAAGCCTCAAAACAAGAGGCATCCATTGTCTTTAAAATAAAACAAAATAAAGTTATTTAAATTTTTACTGCAAGGAGCACTGACGATCTCCTCAACATGGCCCACGTCCATCTGAGCCTTGTTAGTAACTCCTCCTGCAATAGCGCCCTCTCCTTTAACAACATCAGTAGCTTCGGCAATGGTTTTGTAACGACCCAAGGAAAAGCGCTAGCCACATTTACGCTATACCTCAAAAGGATTAGTCACAATTAAGACTCCTTGTGGTTGTTAATAAAGCCCAGATCTACCCAATAAATACCCAATATGAGACTCATCACACATCCACACACATCACACAATCAATCAAATTGGGGCATCACAATCTCCCCCACTTAAATCCCTAACGTCCTCGTTAGGGCCCACTTTATGGGGTAGTGTCTCTAAGCCCACACTAGATTACCAGACCGATTTTGATACCATATGTAACGACCCAAGGAAAAGCCCTAGCCATATTTGCGCTATACCTTAAAAGGGCTAGTCACAATTGAGGTTTCTTGCAGTTGTTAATAAAGTCTAGTTTAACCCAGTAAATACCCGATGTGGGACTCATCACACACCCACACACATCACACAATCAATCAGATTGGGGCATCACAAGTTTTACCTTCCTTCTCATTGGCCACATCAGCAAGGATCTCAGTATCAATAGCTTCAAAGTCCAGATTTGCAAAATCTGCTACATGGCTATGGTGCTTCATCATCCACCTATGAAGAAGCTCAAAGCCCTTGAAATACCGCTTGAACTGAATGTCAGAGAAACGGTCAAACTCCAGGAACTTGGCAATCACTTTCTCACGCTCCTCGTCCATTTCCAGGACGACAGCTTGGACTTCTTCGTCTTTCTGAATGACGAGTTTTTTCTCAACCTTCAGTGCTTCCTTCAGTTCCTTCACCTTCTCCTTAGCCTTTGTCAATTGGTCCATAGCTTTGATCAGATCTTTCCTCAACCTTGAACTCTTAGCTTCAATGGAATCCACCTTAAAGTTAGCCACTACTACCTTCTCCTCGCTATTCAAGTAGTTCGTTGTCAAACGAAGGGATTCACCAAGAACCTAAAAAATGAAAGAAGGGCTAGTAATTTTTAACAGGTGTAAATACTTATCGAGTAATGGAGGATCACTGAGTAAAATACTTGCACTAGTTTATGAATATGGTGGCTAACCGAACGAGAGACCCTTAAGCTCGTCGTCAGTAATGATGTTGTGAGCTCATCCAAGGGCAGTAGCAGGGTCCTCCCAAACACTCTTACCAACCTTAGCCTTCCCTTTAGAACGTGTGGTCAAAGGACTGAAGGTCATCATCTCTAGGGAAGGCGTGGGAAAGGACGAAGTACCAAAAAGTGAAAGGGGGGCAAGAGTTTTGTCCTTCTTTTCGTCATGCTTGGACTTCTTTAATCCAGGGGTAATATGAGATAGAGGTTCATTCTTCAAGGTCTTCACACGGGCATATTTGTCTTTGCTATACCTGGTGGCCATTTCTGCAAACAAAACGTTAGAAAGCTGAAATTCTATAAGGTAAAATAAGAAAGGACGAAGAATTAAAACCTACTTTTCTCTTCTTGGGCAATTTTCTTCAAAATGTACGCAGAAGGCTCGGGTCCAAGGCAACACTTGTACAAAAGACGAGGATCAACTAGCTCGTTGAAATCGTCAACTGTGAGGGCAAACTCAAGGGTAGCCTTAATTCGTCCTTGGTAAACGTTCCTCCAACCAGGGACGATCAGAAACTGAAAAAACAAAAAAAGGGGTCAAAGAACAGTAAATTTAAAATAGCAAGTTTAATGAAGAGGAAGAGAGACGCACCAAGAGAAGGGATTTCCCATTTCTGTAGCAACCACGAGACCTTACCCCACGGGTCGTTAGACATGATTTCCCATCCAGATCAGAAATTAAGAAATATCAAAAGGAAGTAAGGAAGCTATGGACGATTCTAGACTCCTTGTGTAGAAGTTCAAAATACCCATAGTGGGTGGAAGGTTTCAAATGGTACAGGTGAAGAAATTCATTTAGGGTAATCATGTCCCCATCATGGATAGATACCCAGATCGACATACAACCAATGATCATCCTCCATGCATTAGGGATAAGCTGACCAAGTGTAACATTGAGAGCAGAAAGGAGTCGCATAATAAAATGATGAACAGGAAAATAAAGGCCACATGGAAAGGTAGCTTCGTAAAAGCTCACCTTGCCATGAGTAAAGGTGAACGCTTTTTCATTAGGACGAGGTAATCTTATAGCTACCCCTTCAGGGAATTGAAATCTCTTACAAATAGATTTCAAATGCCTCGACTCTAAAAGGCAAGACTCGGAAAGAGCGTGAAAAGGGATTGGAGACGAAGGAGTTTTTGAAGAAAAGGAGGGTTTTGACACTATAATCTTAAAATCTTTATCGGTGGACTCACCACTTGATGACAAACCAATTTCTAACTCACTGGACCTAACATAGCTATCTCTGTACTCTATGGCAGTCATCTCTAGATGATGGGCAATTAAAGAGTGACGAATTAAAGGGTACAGGTTAATCAAAACAGGCCTAAAAGCCCCACAATCTCGAGGTACAAATAAACCAACGTAGGGACGGCGCCCACCAGGAGACTTAAGAAACACTCCTAGCCTAGCGAAGAAGAATGAAACGAAAGGAGTTTCCTTCTTAATGAAATCAAAATCAACCATTATGGGAGGAAAAGGAGTCTTACCGTATAGAAGGTGCAGGAACTTTCTTTTAGTTTCAGACTACAAGCTTAGTGTATAACAAAGAAGAAGAATATGAGAAGCTTTTTTGATAAAAAAAGGAAATGAATTCAATACGTGGGAAACTAAAGGAAAACACACATGTGCAGCCAACAGAAATAAGGAACATGGCAATCAGCTAACGGAAATGTCGCCCCATAATAAATATGATGGGACGACATTCGAGAAGGACTCACCTTTGGTAACTCCTTTAAATTTGGCCCAGATTCCTGCCGTAAGACCAAAGGTAGACTTACCTTCCTCCATCGAGAGAGAAAGAGCACTCGAAGATCGGCGCGATGCACACTTACCAAACATTTGAGAGGGGCCCTCCAACGAGGCCCTGCATGCATAGGAGCTATCGCCACGACAGGTGGTCGAACGAGGGCTCGCGACGATGGCAGCGGTTTTTCCGCTACCGTTCCCAATCGAGGTCGCATGTCGATAATATGTTTGGGGGAGACATTGTTTTTTATATTTTTATGTTTCTTGTTTTATTTATGTTTATGTTCTTGTTTCACAAACTATGATACATATGGTTATGATTTATATTATGAGGTTATTCATGGTATATGTCTTTTATTTTATGTTTTGTGAAAACAAGAAATTTATTTGGTTTACTTGTATTTTCCACATATGCGTTTATGGTTTGTTTAGTGTTTCAAGAATTTACAAGTTGATTCATTCAAAGCTGCTGTCTACTTTTACAACTGATAGATAGTAATTAGGTTGAATTGTATTTTGGGCAATAATATATTATTAGGTTGTTTTTACTTTAAGCTTTTTATTTTTTGTAATGTGTTTTGTCACGGATTGCCAAAGGGGGATAATTTTAGGTTCTAAGACTTTAGGAACTAATGTATTAGAACTTCACTTTGTATTTGTTGGCAAACCATGATCAAAACATTGAGTCTAGGTTTGGACTAGTTCAAAGTTTGGTTTGATGTAAGTTTGAAATCGAGTATTTGTAGGAAATTACTATTCGATTTCTGCAAGGCATGATCGATTGAAAATTAGACTTGATTGATCAAAAATCGTGGATTTGTAATTTTCTGCAGAATTCTCAAGCCAGCCTATTAGGACATATGTGATTCACTTGTTAGGAACATGTCACTATTTTATGTAATTGGCTTATCCTTTGACAAAACGCACTTTACTTGCTTTTGGGTAGATTTAGGATGTGTTTAAATACTTCAAGAAACTATGTTTCAAGATCAAGTGTTGAAGCCTTCAAGTCTGT
>JAOXJQ010122258.1:0-18135 GCA_025762765.1 Quercus bicolor | reverse complement strand
AACTTAATAAAATAAAATTAAATAAGAGAGAGAGAGAGAGAGAGAGAGAGAGAGAGAGAGAGAGAGAGAGAGAGAGAAACAACGGTGATTTATGAGTTATTCTGGTTATATTCTTGAAAAAAAATAAGGTTAGGAGATGTAGTTTTGATTGAATTATTGAAATACGAAAGAGAGAGCAATGCCCCCTATTAGGACATATGTGATTCACTTGTTAGGAACATATGTCACTGTTTTATGTAATTGGCCTATCCTTTGACAAAACACACTTTACTTGTATTTGGGTAGATCTAGGATGTGTTTAATACTTCAAGAAACTGTGTTACAAGATCAAGTGTTGAAGACATGCAAGTCTGTCCAAGATTCAAGCTGAAAAAGTGCTATTCATTAAAACTCGACAGCTAGCTATCCATCGAGTTTAAGAAGTTGTTCCATCCCCGTGGCTTGACAGCATCTCGACAGACAGGTATCTGTCGAGCTTTATGAAAAATAGAATTCCAGTTCTGTTTTGACTCTAATCCGTGATTATGTGTTTGGGCTTTCTTTTCTTCTAACCCTAGACATATAAAAGGATTATTTTAAGGGTCATCAAAGTGTACACAAGTTGCACAAGTGTTGAGCAAAGTTTGTTCAAGTAATTTGTAATCGGAGACAAAGTTTTTCCCTAGTTCATCATTCTTGTGAAAAAGTTGCTGTGTATGTGCATCATAGGGTTTTGTGACCAAGCATCTTCTTGATTTTCATCATTGGGATGAACTGAAGAACTTTGTAACCAACAACCTTCTCTAGTTGGTGATTGAAGTCGCGTATTGGGATCCGTGCATTGGTTAGTCACGTACTTGGGAGGTGTGCATCAAAAGGGGAAATTATCATTACAGAACAAGTCCAGTTAGGTATTGGGGTAAGGGTTCAACTGTAGGTTGGTATAAGGTACTGAGATTCCTTTACTTGTAATCGCTTGTTTTGATAATAGTGGAATTTCAGGAGTGGTGACTTGAAAATCACTCGGTGGGGTTTTTGCCGTTAGGTTTTCCACATTCGTAAACAAATCATTGTGTCAAATTTATTTTCTGCTGCATACTTAGTTATTAGTGATTTGTTTGTGCTACCACACGTTTGCATGTTAATTAACTTAATTAATTCACTTGGCTAAATTAATTGGTTAATTTATCACAAGAGTTCAATTCGTTTTTGGCCTATCACCCCCAATAATTGAAATTATCAAATTCTGGTGATACTTGCACAATTAGTCTTCAATATGAATGAACTGATTGACATACTCTTGATGACTTAAATTAGTATATAATTTCATAATTATAGTCTATAGAGCATGATTCTTCCTTTAACATATGACATAATTAATTTATTCTGTGATTGTAGACAACTTAACTAGTTGTATGACTCCATGAACTAACTAATATGTCATTTTCTTTGATATGCAACAAATTTTGTGTGCATGTATTGTTTATAGGTTTAATTCCTTTCTTGCTTTCTTTGCACTTCCTACTCATGTTTTAAAATTTTTTTTTCCTTGCTTGCTGTGTCTAATTTTGCTTATTGTTGACTTCCTCAAAGAGTAGTATTTACCAAGAAAATAAAGAAAAAAAGAGAAAGGGAGAATGAGGCTTTGGGTCATAAGCTGCAGCCACATCCATTAGAATTTGAAGTTGATATATGCTTAAATGTTTTTTAGAACAAATAACACTAAGTTATGTTTGAATTATTTGCCGGGGCTTCCACTCTATCCAATTTTGGGGATGTTTGGAGCAGACAGATTTGATACTATTCTTCTTCCAGGCTAGATAAATGATCAATAATAATAGGTAGGCTTTTTATTTCTTTAATTTTTATTTTTTAATTTATTGCTGTGACTTGATGAGATTGTTCTGCCCCTTTGTAAATAATTAGTCATTTGCTCTAACCTCTAAATTTGGAATGATGTCTGGGGCTATATAATGGTTGTTGGAGCGTCAAAGCTAATTGAGTGGCTGATGTAGATAGGTTTCCAATATAATGTATAAATTTTGTGCTTCACATTCTCGAGCTTATGAAACATTGGGTAGTTCTTATGAACTATTAGTTAAGTGTTAGCTAATAGCTAGAAATTTGCTAGGTAACTCACACTTGGACTATATTGTTTAGTTTAGAGTTAAAATCAACTTAGCTATAAAACTGTGTTAAGGGTTCTAAATATTTTGCTAGGGTGTATTTAGCATATTTCAGTTTCAAATTAATCACTAAATCTCTCCTCAAATATTCTTAGGTGTAAATGGCTGAAGGAATTTAGTTTTTTTTTTTTTTTTTTTTGGGTCTCAACTAACAAGATTTGTTCATTTATAATTTTTATAATTTTTTTTCCTGCTAACAATAATTACATTTTTTTTTGGGTAAAATTTACATAAGTTTGACTTGCCTGCACAAACCATCACCCCAGAGATTGAGAAAGATTTGCATTTAATGAAGGTGTGTTGAACTCTATTTTTGTATATGTGGCACTACTTTTCAATTATGCTCAAATTATTCTCTATGTAACATTTTAATTGCTTCAAATTTGTTTCATTTTTGTGAATTTTCTTATTATTTCAATTTTCAAACTTATGTGGTTTAGGGAATATGACATTATGCAACTTTGGTCACGGTCATGCAGCATGGATTCACAAACTAGAAAATTAGAAATGAAGTAGAAGGTAGGGTATTTCCTATTAATGCATTTGATATGTTCAATAATGTATTTGTAGTCGTTAGACTTTGGTTGGATCCATGTTGAGCATTCAAAAACCATTTCCTGTGTATGGAATGTAAAAAGTTTTTACTTACCAAAAAATAATGTTTGTGTATAATTTGACTCTAAATGGGTAAAATAACAAACTAAAACTAAAAGCTGGTTGATTTTCCATGAACTGGAATTGATAAACAACAGTATGGCACTAGTTGTTGTTTTTCTACCAATGACTTTGTCTGGGTTGCTGATTCATGCCTTTCTGTAACTTTTAAGCAACATTCTTGATTAGAGTTATATTCTAAATTCTTTTAAAAGAAAGTTCCATCTTGATTTCTGAATTTCTTCCTGTGTTCATGATTACAGATGAGAAATGCCATTGATCTGGAGAGGCACTACAAGAAGGGTTATTCAAAATCCAAAACTTTGCCCATGTATTTCCAGGTAAGTCTATTTGTAATTTCTAGACTAATAGTATAGTATGTGATATCTTGAAGCTGTAAGTGGGACTCTTGTTTACTCTCCTTTGGGTGGTATACATTTATTTATTTAGTTTTTGGCTAATTCATACACCTTTTGGTCTTTTGACAATTAGATTGGGAAAGTGATAGAGTCAGCGTCAGACTTCTTCACAGGTAGACTAACAAAGAAGGAGAGAAAGGGAACAATTTGTTTGTTTTTAGACCCCTTAAAACACAACTAGATTAACCTAGTTATTTAGCCAATTGATTAACTTAGGTAAATTAACAAATCTAGGTTAACACAAATATATCATATCAATGTAAAGTGCGGAAAATAAAGAACACAAAGATATTATGACCCAGGAAAACCAAATCGGTAAAAACCCTAGGGAGGATTTAACCTAGCTATCCTCAAGGTAAAACTGAATTCACTATGAAAGAATTGAAGTTTATATAATAGCGACTTAGACCACTAACATCTTATTGCTACCTCGAGTAGGAAACTTACTACCACGACCACGTGACAGTTCCGAGTCCACGAACTACTTCTTTCTTGAATTCCCAGCAAGCACAAGCACACCTGCTTGTGTATCTTTAAGCTCTTGAATGCAGCAACTGAATCTATCACCAAGTTCTTCACATAATTTTGAATCTTGGAAACCCTAAGTATGTGTGAAGGCAACCACCTCTTGATCTCACAAAAGATTCACACATATAGCATAAGGAGCAACTAAAAATGTGGCTAGGGTTTTCCCTTTTATACTTGAGTTAAAACATAAAACCCTACACGTCAAATGGGCTTGGGCTGAGTTGGAAAATTCTACAGAAAAACAATCTGCATGAGCTTCAACCGATTGAGTCTAATTCTCGATTGATCGAGCCAGGCAGATTTACACAGTAAATCCTGCAGAACACTCGATTCCAACTTTACATATAAACACACTTTGAGAAAGTATAAAACAAAGACTAAAACGTTTTGATCATGATTTGCCAACATTATAAATTGAAGTTTTAATACATTTAAACCTAAAGTCTTAGAACCCAACAAACTCCCCCTTTGGCAATCCGTGACAAAACATAAACTAAACAAAAATGCTCAAAGTTACAAAAACAGCCAATTACAAAAATATTGCCCAATAAAACAAATTCAACCTAACTACTATCTATCAGTTGCAAGTGTAGACAACAGCACGACTGAATCAACCTGTATATTTCCTGAAACACTCAACAAACAGATAAACGCATGTGTGGAAAATACAAGCAAAACAAAATAACTTCTTGATTTCACATAACACAAAGTAAAAAAATATATCATGAATAACTCATAAATATAAAACAATAAGCAATGTGAAACAAGAAACATATAACACCAATGTATCTCCCCCTATCATGAATAACACAATCAAAACAAAGAATACATCATAAGCCAAAAATGTAAATACATGAAGAAGCACCTAGATACAATCTAAAAACTCCACAAGCTCCATAAATACAAAAATCTCCCCCTAACTACAAAAACTCATCTAAAAATGTACTCTCCCTTTTTGTGACGAAATGCCAAAGGGCAATCATAATCCATCATCAAAAGGAGGCGGCGGAGGCGATCATCGAAGATGCTCCAAATCCGCTTGCAAAGCACAAAGCTCATCAAGCATGTCCACCAAAATCTGACCATGAGCCGCCTGAACGGTCATGACAATCTCCAACGTACGTTGAATGTCTAAATCATCCAAGGTAGAAGGTGGAGGAACAGCAGTAGCAGCAGCAGGATCTACAGACTCCTCAGCCATAGTATCAATTGTAGAAGAGGGTGGAGGAGGTGCGACACTAGAAGACTCTACCCTAGGGCGTTTAGAGCTAGCTCTCAACTGAGTAGCCCTTTGTCTGAGAAAGGTGGCACCTATAGGAGAAATAATATGGACAGGCTCAGAAGCGGGAAACTCATCTAATCCTAGCTACAAAAGAATCCGATGAATAAAAATGGGGAAGAAAAGAGCATGAGCAATAGAACTACTCTTATGAACCTCAATCAAAGAACGAATAAAAAGATAAGGAAAGCTAATAGGAGCATCAGTTACAAGGGTATACAAAAACGCACAACGCTCCAAAGGAATGGTGTGCAGATGAGAGATAGGCCATAAGGAATGACAAGCAATCCTAAAGAAGAGATAGTGAATCTCAGTGAGCTCAGCAGTAGTGATTCGAGGATCAGAACCCCACTGGATAGAAGACCCAGTGATATAAGACATGATGTCGTCCAAGGGAGGAGACTCATCATAAGGGTAGACAGGATGCTGGACCACTAGCACCTTAAGAGTAGCAATCACTACCGAAGGAGTAATGGTGTATTCATCACCCCGTATCCAATTTCTCACAAGAGTGTTGGAATCATAGGAGTGGATAGAGAGGTTCGAATAGAACTCTCTGATCAAGGTAGCCGGAAGAGGATGATCTACATCCAACAATGGTAACCAGCCCCTACGCTCAATGTTACACCTAATCTCAGGATTAAGTTCATCTAAAAGAACCTTTCTCTTAGTCCAAATGTTCCTCTTAAGGTTAAGCTTCTCATATGCTTCCTGGTTTTTCTCACTCAGAAACCTCTCACTGCTAAAGGTGGGGGAAGGAGTAGGGGTGGAGGTCCTATGGGCTTTAGTCTTCCCAACCATGATGTTAAGGTCGGAATAGGACAGACAGAAAAAAAAACCAAAGAAAGAAAAACAAGAAAACCCAAGGGCAGACTGCAAGTTAGCACAAAAAATATAGAAATAACAATTCTATATGATGCATGAACAGTATAAGCAAATGATGCATGCCTTAATGCAATGAGAATAAGTTCAATTTAACTATAAATTCACAAAATTGGCTTGAGCATAGAGTTTATATCAAAAACCCCAAAAATTTGAAAAACCACTTGTTCAATTTTCAAGAAATTGACCAATTGATCATTACACAAGATAAATAACACATTATAATGATCATATGAATCAATCTAACAAGCCAGTTTCATCAAATTACACCCAATTGAACAAAAACCCCAATTCGGGTAGTTTCAAGCCCTAGAAATTCCAAATTTTCCCAAATCAACAAATTGATCAAATTAATTCACATAGAACAGTTGTATATTAGCCCACAACAAAAATCCATTGATCAATTGTGAAAGAAAAAGCTTAAATCATCAAAATCCCAAAATTTTCATAGGTTCGAAATTTCCCAAAAATGCATGAAACTAGAAAATAAATGAAAAAGGAAGGGCAATATGGTCTTCTCGACCTTAGATGACAAAAACGTTGCAAAAGATTCGGAGGAAAACGACAAAAATTTGCTTTGACCCTTAGACCGATTGAAGAGAGAGAGAAAAGAGTTTGAAAGGTTTTGAAAAGTGAAGAGCACGTGAGAAACAACGCCTTTTTAAAAACTCTTTATACGATTTTCGATTGGTCGAAAATGCCTTCGATTGATCGAGAACCAATTGAGCAGCGATTGAAACGGTCAAGTTCAAATGAAAATTTTAATCGCATTTTCGATCGGTTGAAAAATAGGTTCAATTGATCGAAAATCTGGAAAACACAAATTTTTGAAAAACAGAGCAATTTTCTGCAAAAACTCCTCAAAGCATTGAAATTTATAAATAAAATGCATGAGTATAAGATGAGATGTTTTTCAAAAAACACTTGTTTTGAACCCAGTTTTCCCATAATGAAGATTTTCAATCAATTCTCCTTAAATTCTCAAGTTTCAAACACATTTTGCATCAAATTCAAGGAATTTTCAAACTTGGTTAGCCAAACCAAAATCACACACAATAACATGTATAAAGTTTAGCAAAGAGTAACTTGTGTAGTGTGTGCAACTAGCAAAAACTTGAGATACATGTGAGGTAATATGTAAATAGAAATCAAACACAATTTCTACAAAATTCATCACATAGATTTGAAAGAGACTATCACCTAAAGAGTTACATCATATAACTCTCACATCTCCTAAAATAAAAGCTTACAATCATGTAAATTTCTTCATTTGCCTCATATTGTACACACAAATTTTATTTAACCAGAAACTTAATAATAATAGCCGAGATAATGTACACACCAATTTTATTTGATTATGAAGTTATTAAAGTCCAATAATGTACACACCAATTTTAGCATTTAAACCGAAGCTACACCTTATGTTCTTTTTGTGCATGTGCTACACTTTATTGAGCACAAAATCTTATGATATGCACTAAGGTGTTCATGATTGGCTAGTAAACAGTGGTGAGATGGTTATTTATTCCTTTTTCAATAAGGTTAAGTCCGACAATCAAAAGTATGTGACTTCAAGATCAAGATCAAGTGATCAAAAACTATAAATATCTTCCCACACAACATGCACTACAAAGTTCAAACTAGTAAAGTGTAATAAATAAGCTTCATCCAAGCTAAACAAAGTACATAAACATGTTATGTAAAAATAAATTGGCCAACCTTGATTTCAGATCCAAGAAAAATAATGCAAAACACATTTTGCTTCCTTTTTTTTATTTTTTTATTTTTTATTTTTTAAAGAAGAAACAAAAACAATCCTAGAATGATATGCATGAATTTTATGCAATGTAAATCCTAAAAACAAAAACAAGGAAAGCAAAAATAACAAGGAAGAATGGTCAACAAGAATAGAGCGATAAAGCACAAGGACCATGTCAAAAAGACTCAATTAGATTGAGCTTTTTGCATCCAAAACTTTTTAGATGCACCTCGAGCATTGGAGTTCTTATTCACATTAGAATTCTAAGCAACTCTAGGATTGGAATAAAGGTTTAAAGCCTTTACCAACTCACCAATGAGTACCATAGGATCTTGTGCTTGAGGCATAGGTACTTTTAGTTTATTTGCTCGCTTAGCAGCTTGCAACTTGAAACAGTTTGGACGAATGTGCCCGAACTTTCCACAAAAATGACAAACCCATGCAGTCTTATCGTGCAACTTGCCCTTAGGAGGGTTATGAGCATTAGGTTTAGACTCGTGAAGATCAACCCTAATCTTCCTAGGAGGTGTAACTTCTACAGAATTAGCAGCCTCACTCATAGAAGGTTTGACAACCTCATTCACAGGGGGTTCAGAAGAAGGAATAAAGTTTGTGGAATGGGGTTCAGGCACAGAGATGTTTTCTACAAAACCTAAACCAGTTTTGTCAGAGGGAGACTTTTGAACATTCAGCATGTGATCAAGTTTGGAGCTTGCAGACCTATTAGTTTGTTCTCTAGCAACAGTTAATTCAAGTTCCAAGTTCTTAACTTTATCAAGCAATATTATGTTCTTAGTCTTCACATTATTCAACAATTCATTAGCATCAAACAGTTTCACAAGCAAAATTTTCTTTTCAAGTTCAAGAGATGCAATTTTCTTTAAGCCTAAATCAACACTCATACCATTATTTGCAGCAACTTTGCAAAGTTTATTGTAGGCTTCTTGGAAATCTACATCCTCAGATAGTTCCCCATCAGAAGGGTTCTCCTCAATAGCAACACTGTCATCAACTACAGCAATAGCAGTGAAAGTAATGAAGTTTCCATCCTCATCACTACCAGACTCATTATCAGAAACTTCATCATTACTAAGGGTTACAACCATAGCCTTACCCTTAGACCTCAAGAATGTAGGATATTCAAATTTCACATGACCATACCCTTGACACCCAAAATATTGTTGACCCATAGAATTATTAGAAGGTTGACCTACTTTTTCTTTAGGTTTTTCAGTGTTATTAACCTTAGTGGGATCATTCCTCCAAAATTTCTAGGTTTAGTAGTGTTCTTATCTCTTGCCCTTCTGTTATTGTTCCTAAGAAAATTTCTAAAGTTCTTGGCAAGGTAAGCAATCTCTGTAGCAGAGAGCTCATCATCAAATTCATTCACATCAACATCATCAACAGACTTAAAAGCCATTGATTTGGATTTGCTGGTCTTAAGTAGGTCCAACTCATAGGACTGAAGAGATCCTACAAGTTCATCAATAGGGATGGAGTCCACATCCTTACTTTCAGTGATGGCAGTCACTTTGAGTCTAAATCTTCAGTCAAAGATCTAAGAATCTTCCTAACAATTTTAGGTTGATCATATATTTCTCCCAGATTATAAGCTGAATTAACAATATCATTAAGCTTAGCATAGAATTCATCAAAAGATTCATCATCAGACATCCTAATGCTTTCAAATCTAGTAGTTAATTGCTGCAGCTTATTAATTTTAACTGCCTTTATGCCTTCATGCACAGTTTGGAGGATATTCCAAGCAGTATGAGCAAACTCATCATTAGAGGTTCTCTTAAATTCCTCCATAGAAACAACATTAAAAATAGGATTCATAACTTTGCTATTGAAAGCGGCTGCTTCTTTTTGAGAAGTTTGCCACTCACTAACGGGAGTAATGAGCTTCTCCCATCTGTATTCAATGGAGTTCCAGACTCTCTCATCAATGGATTTCAGGAATGCTTTCATCCTTACTTTCCAATAAGCATAGTTATTCCCGTCAAAGTGAGGTGGAATAACAAGAGAGTGTCCGTGTTGAATAACAAGAGAGTGTCCGTGTTCCATGACAACCGGGGTCAAGAATCAGCTCTTAGATAAAAAAATCTACAACAAGAGAGCTACCTGCTCTGATACCACTTGTTTGTTTTTAGACTCCTTAAAACACAACCAGATTAACCTAGTTATTTAGTCAAGTGATTAACTTAGGTAAATTAATATATCTAGGTTAACACAAATATAAAATATCAATGTAAAGTGCGGAAAATAAAGAACACAAAGGTATGATGACTCAGGAAAATCAAACAGGTAAAAAACCTGGGGAGGATTTAACCTAGCTATCCTCAAGGTAAAACTAAATTCACTATGAAAGAATTGAAATTTACACAATAGCGACTTAGACCACTGACATCCTATTGCTATCTTGAGTAGGAAACTTACTACCATGACCACGTGACAGCTCCAAGTCCACAGATTACTTCTTTCTTGAATTCCCAATAAGCACAAGCACACCCGCTTGTGTATCTTTAAACTCTTGAGTGCAGCAACTGAATCGATCACCAAGTTCTTAACATAATCTTGAATCTTGAAAACCCTAAGTATGTGTGAAGGCAACCACCTCTTAATCTCACAAAAGATTCACACATAGAGCATAAGGAGCAACTAAAAACGTGGCTAGGGTTTTTCCTTTTATTCTTGAGTTAAAACATAAAACCCTACACGTCAAACGGGCTTGGATTGAGTTGGAAAATTCTGCAGAAAAACAATCTGCACTAGCTTTGACCGATCGAGTCTAATTCTTGATCAATCGAGCCAGACAGATTTACACAGTAAATCCTGCAGAACACTCGATTCCAACTTTATATATAAACACACTTTGAGCAAGTCTAAAACAAAGAATAAAACATTTTGATCATGGTTTGCCAACAATACAAATTGAAGTTCTAACACATTTAAACCTAAAGTTTTAGAACCCAACACAATTGCATTTGAGCCTTCTGAAGTGTTATCTGATCTCTCCCTTGCTTACTATAGGTGAGATATGCAACTCTATTGAAAACCATATGAATCATATCATGACATGATGTGTTGAGTTCAAAGGGTAAAAGGAATGTGGTGTTGCCATTCGTAAAATATGTTCTTTTGCCTATATAGAATGGTTGATTAAGATGAATTCAACTAAGGGAGATCTAAAATTCTATACGAGCTTGCTTATCTTAGTGCAATAAAAACTTGAGAGAGCATATAGCATTAGATGGGGGAAGGGGGGCCCCGGGGGGGGGGGGGGAAGATGTTGAGGAGCACCAGAAAGTTGACCTTGGTATTTTTGCTTAGTATTTCTGGAAATTATTTCCCGCAGAAACTTCCATCTTCACTCACCCCCTCAACTAAAATTTGGAGTCCTCTATTGTGCAGCTTAAAGTTTCCATTGCTACAGTGAATGATCTGATAAACTGTGATACTCTTACCAAGTGACATGAGAAACAGAATGCACTGAGCTGATTTATAATTCATAGCTATATTTTCATGTGCTGTTTCTCTTTGATGCTTGCTCCTTCCCATAGTTTTCAATATAGAATTGATCGTGATTGTTGTGATGATAAATGCATGCTCCAGGAAATTATAATTATTGAATGAATAAAGCAAACTTACAGACAAAAGGCTTCACGTATGAGAAGAAAATAAATTATTAAGTTTTTTTGATGGAAACAGTATGCTTTGAGGTATAGAAGAGAAAGACGATAGAAGAGCTTAACCAAAGACAAAAAGTTTAGTGGAGAATTCTTTTTGAAATGTTCCGTCCCAAATGGATCTGTCTGGACTCTGGACGGATCCTGAGAAGCCTTTCAGACAGATCCATTATGCCAAGAACATTCAAGTCCTGCATCAAACCCCTGAGTCACTGTACCACAGATATCAAATTAGTAACAGAGCATGATGAAACCCATTAGATTCTATCAAGATTTTCAAAGAGTTGAGAAGATAAAACCATATACCAGCAAACAAACCAAATCTCCACTTCACTTGTTCACCAAGCAGTCAAAATCATTTAAAAAGACTAAAGAAGAAACACCAGGTTAGGCATAATACTGAAGAAATTAAAATACATCACAAAACGAAAGGCATTTATAAACCACAAATTTGTATTAGATTTCTCTATCCGCAATATCCTTATTTTCCAAAGTAAATTACTTTCAAATGATAATGAATATTAAAATTTAGTTGCCTTGATAAAACAATATATAATTTATGTTGAATGGCATGGAAAAATCAGACCAACTGATCCAATTACTAAAATGGCAATTCTTCTAACGTTTTCTTTCATACATGGAGGCGCATGCACCTTCTTCCACATTATTTTATCCTATTAATCTTCCAATATTTTAATCTCTATGTACAGTAAGAAGAAGAAAAAAGTTCTATCCCAATGTGTCTGTCCCATATGGGTTCATTCATGGGGATTGCAGTCGCAGAGGAATGTTTCTTAGTGTACTGAAACGTCTTCTGCTTATATTTCTCCAACTTATTCTTCTTCATCCGGGAACTTGCCATTAAATCTATTGGTTTTGTCCATTTGGAGGCAGGAATGAGAGGGAAATGAAATAACATAGGAAGTGAACTTAGAAGTAGAAATTGGGAAACTAAACTGACTGGATTAACCAGGCCAAACCCCGCGGGTTGAGTGAGTCAGAAGTTTTTTACCTTCTGTGTAATACCTTCAAATTATTTAACGACATCAAATTAATTATTTTCCATACATAATTGCTGTTGGTTTTTTTTTTTTTTTTTAATGAATAGAATTTCAACTTATGATGTCCACTGTATGATAATTGCTCTTATCATTAAGTTAAGACATCAATCAATTTTTAGTATAAGTGGGTTCAAATTTTAGATCTCTTATTCAACAACAATATCATAAGTACAAAGACGGGAATTGCATCCCATTGTTGAGCCAAAAGTCTTGTAACATAACTCATACAATCTTGTGTTTTTTTACAGAACTATACATGGTTCAAATTCCCCATTTCCCATTATAACTGCCAAATTATCACCCAAAAAAAAAAAAAAAAAATCATACTCTTTAGTTATAAGACAAAAATGAAAAGATTGTACGTTTCCCTCGAGATAACACATAAGAGCCAATTTAACAATATTATGAGTCACAAAATTAATTTTTCTAAAAGTATGATTAACAATCCAATGAATTAATTATTTGGTATAAATTTTTATAATGATTTGATAGTTGGGGGAAGCTTTGAACTTTAAATATCTTTATTGATAACAACTCAATTGACACGGTCAATTGAGTAGCAAGATTGCTAGCTTTTTATATATATATATATATATATATATATATAAAACATAATTATATATTGGTTAGAATTATTAATTTTGCTATCTGAACTCCAAAGCCAAAATATCAGTGTACATAACCCACCATCACAGCTATGAAACGCCTAGAAGCCATTGTGATTTAATCATCTAAATCTATGATTAGTCCATTAGGGAACCATTTGCAAGCACATTGAATGGTAGTTTTCTTTCTTTTCTTCATCTTCTTCTTTTTTATTATTACTATTTTTTTAGAAAAAATTTTGAAATGAAGGCAGATATCAATGTGTATAATATTATCCTTTTAATTAATTTCAAAATAATTTTATTTATCTGATTAGATGCTACATTTGTTTAATTAGTTAATTGAAGTTTCAATAATGGAAGAGCATGATGAAAAAGAAAATCCAATTACACTAGAAATTCTAAATTATTTTTATAACAACAGTAAAAACTAGAATTTAATTGAAAAGAGTAATGTTACACATAAAAACTATTTTGTAATTTTTTTACAAATTATTGATGTGAATAATTCTTACTAATTCTCATTTGCGCATAGCATTAACATAATTTCTTTATTTAATCATTTATCATATCAGCAGTTTGTAAAAAATAATGTAAAATAGTTTGTAATTTGAGCATTTTTCAAATGAAAAATCCAAAAAGTGGGACCTACTAGACAGATTAACACACCACTAGTTGAACCAAAGTGTTGATTTGGAGGCTCTAGGTGCTAATTAATCAGCACTGGAGCTCCAAACTAGAAAAATTTATGTGTTTTGGTTAATTTTTGTGGGAGATAAATATGAGATTATACAACCAATTACATAACCTTTAAGCGCTAAAAATAAGGTAAACACCTCTCTCAAGTCTTAACTTAGTATTCGAATTAAAAGGGCTCTGGATTTTCATTGTTTGTAGGCTAAAAACCTCTAAAGCTTAGTTTACCAACTCCCATCCATAGCCACAAAATTCACTTTCTTTTTTTTCCATATTTTCATAACCCTTTCACAGTGCGCACACACACCACTTTAAGGGCCTATTTGGATTGAGGGGAGAAGGAGGTAGAGTGGGGGGAAGTAGAATAGAGTTGACTAAAATTATGTTAATTTTAGGCCAAATCTACTCTACTCTACTCTTCATTCCCCCTCCTCAATCCAAACGGACCACAAGTCTGTATAGGAATCATTCATAGACACTAACCCAAGTAGTTTTAGGATTTATTACATCCATCAAAACCATCATTAGTGCAAAGCTTAGTGATACTTTCCTCTCTTCAAATAAAGTATAGGGCCTGACAACTTTTTGGAGTTTTAACTAGTGTAAATTTTTGTTAATTTGAACAAATTATAATTCATGGTTTTATTTATTTATTTAAGATAATGCAACAATACACAAAACATACTATATATAGTTTGAATTAACTTAGGTTTGATTTTCTCTAAATAATTTTAATTAAATTAGGTTTATCTTTTTCTATAAATTATCTAATTGATTTATTGAAGAAAAATTATTAAATATAGGCTAAATTACAAATTACACTCAAATTTTGCATTGTTCTCAACTCAGTTCTTTTTTTAAAAAAACCTTTTTTTTTGTTTTATTTTTTTTTATTTGAGTCCTTTAATTTTCATTCATTTTCAATTTAGCTCTCCCATTGGATCCACCTCATAGAATTCACTAAAACAACATCATTTCATAAAGTGAAAAATCTAAAACTTATGGTGAGATTGGACAAAATTGACAGAATGACTAAATTGATACTAGATTACAATTAAATGAGTAAAATTGGGGGAAATGAAATTTATATGTCAAATTTGAAAATATATTAAGGTTATGTATTTTGTAGTTTAAACTTGAACAAATATGTATAAAAACAACTTTTATTGATTTTTCTTGATTATTGCAAAGAATCATTGTACATAGATCTGAACTTATAAATTAGTCTCTCTTTTTTTCTAATTTATTTTGAGGAAAAATAAATAGATGACATAAAACAGACCTAGAATACATGACTCCTACATGTTCATTCTGGCTTGGTTTAACAAAGGAACCTTAGAAAAATTATTGTTACATGTTCAATGACCACATGTTTAGTTTGCAATTCTACCATTTGCATCATAAAAATTTATATAGTCCAAAATTCTAAAACTACAACTTTCCAATTCTTCATAAGTTTTGAACAATGACTAGACTTGGTGAAAATGATTGACACTTGTTGAACGAAAGATATATTAAAAATTATATGATGACTTAACCAATTAAAAAAAATATATATATATATATATATATTTAGAGAGAGAGAGAGAGAGAATTTAATTGTAAATTTAATCTTAAATAATATTATTATAAATAAATAATTTTTGTTGAACTTTCTTGATCATTGTAAGCATACCAATTTTTTTTAATAATAAAATATTTGAGGAAAGAGAAACAAATGACATAAAAGTAAAACTGACCCAAAACCTTGATTGCTACACGTTCAATCTAGCATGAATAATGGAGGGACCCAGATAAGATAATATCTACACATTATCTCCACAACTCCTCAATCAATATCAAACAATTCTTATACAATCCAAAATTCCAAGACTTTAGGAATTCCAAACAATGACCAAAAACTTGTGAATTATTAACTGGAAATCTAACGTATACCACATGTTCAATCTAGCATGAATAATAGAGGGGCTCGAATAACATAATATCTACACATTATGTCCGCAACTATGCAACCAGTATCAAACAATTCTTATACAGTCCCAAATTCCATAAGTACAACTTTCCAAAGTCTTTGTGAGTTCCAAACAATGACCAAAAACTTGTGAAGCATTAACTGGAAATCTAACCTATACCACATGTTTTCAATGGCTTTTATTAAGAATAATTGTATTTTATTTTCTTCTACACAAATTGATGATAAATATCTTTCATTATGCCCTATAGTAAGAATAGTATTATTTTGTTTTCCAGCATACAAATTGATGACAGATATCTTTCATTCAACCCGTGTGCATTTCACCAAGTTTTTGGGATCTTTGTCTATTAACCAGCATGAGCTTTCATGGTTGAATGAATTTGGGTTATATAGAAAGAGTAGTGCTATTTCATTCTAGTTTTCTTTCCTTTATTTTCCATCCTCCACCCCAACCAAACGGATTAGTTTTGCAATTTCATTCTAGTTTGATTTATCTTCACTAAAGTTCTGCAAGAAATATTGAAAGCTAAATATTTTTTTCATCCTTCAATTTTGCAAAGTCCATTTTTCTTCCTTAAAGTTTAAAAAGTTTTTTTCTTTTTCTAAAGTGGAATTTACAATTTAAGACCCATATGAAAGTTGTACGTTTAGTGTTACTATTTCCTCTTAAAAATATCACCTGATTCCCCAAACTGAACAATGGAGTAAATTAATTTATTAGGCATATCCATATCCAACAAACCATTGGACTGGTAACTAAATTTTTTTATGATTAAAATACATTTACCAAAAATGAACAACGAATGAGTATTTTATATTTTATTAAGTACAAAATAACCATACACAGTAACGAGCCACTAACTCTTCATTTGATCAATAAAAACTTAGGGTATTAGAGGCGAAAACACGCTGCTGCTTCTTGCGTATTCTCCTCACATTGTTCAACTTCTTCTTCTTCTTCTTTTTCATCTGTGAGAGACAGAGAGAGAATAAGAAAAACCGCCAACATGGATTGGACTGAAGAAGTGAAATGGGAACCAAACGAGTGGGTCAGATTAACCGGGTCTAACCCGCTGGGTTGAATGGGTTAGAAATTAATCTATTACAAAAAAAAACATAATTTTTTTTTTTTAAAGAATGAATAAAATATAAACTAAAATTTTTTTTAGAATAAAGTTGTAATTTGTAAATGTTATTATGAAACAGAAGTGGACATTTTCTGTTAGAGTAGTTTTAGGACTACAAATTTTTCTACAATTTTTTTTGTCACATTTTTTATGTGACAAGCGGTGAGTGGTTAACTATCGTTTACATATAAGCTCACTTGTTTTTTCTTCACTGTAAGGTTGAATTTAATCAACCATCTTGTTGGCTTTATTTCGTGCCAAATTTGCTTGTAATTTAGCAATTAGTAACCCTGTATTTAGGTGGGAATCATGTAAGGGTAGTGTGTGAGAGAGTGTAAAGAAATGTTCAAGATTGTGCAATGAAGTAGGGACTCGGAACTAGATCTCGCGAGTGGCTCGTGGCTTGCAAGCCACCAGAAGATGCACACAAGTGAAGCAAAAAAGTTGAACCGTCATGCCAGCTATAGCATTATAAGACAAAAAGTCCAGACTAGCCATTCAGTTAGCTCGCGGCTTGGACTCGCAACTCAGTCAAATCGCGAGGCCAAGTCGCCAGTTCACTCTGTTATGAAAAAAAACTGACTCTTCGCATTCCTATCTCACTCCAGTATAAATACCTCTTATACCCACGAAATATTGAGAGCTTCTAGAGAGAATTTTTAGAGAGAAACCCTAGAGAAAAACAAGATTGACTCATTCACAATTTCCACATAGTGACTCTTCAAATTCCTCAACTCTTACCTTCTCCATTGTTACATCCTTAAGAGGTTCTTTGACCAAATTCTTTTCTCACCATACTCATATCTGTGAGAAGGCTATTTGGTGCTTTGGGAAGCAGTTTGGAAGGAACCAATTCATATTGGTTGATGCTATGGGTTATAGCGGAATCCGGTAAGCTAAATAAGAAATAGGTTCGGCGTAACCTTGTTGGAGTAGGAGTTTGGAAGGTTTAGGTTCACTAGGTAGATTAGGCTTGGAGGGTCTTCTACAGTTCATGTATCCCAACTACATTCTTTAGTGGATTCTTTACCGCTTGGAGGGCGGCGGAGAGGTTTTACACCGAAAGTTTCGGTTTCCTTTTCGATAACACATTATTGTATTGTCCTTGTGTTTGCATATCTCTTCCCTTAATCTTTACCATTTAATTTCTGTTGTGGATGTGATTTTATTTGGTTTAGAATGTTTATCAATTCTGTTATATGCTTATGTTCATATTCCACACATTAATTGTTTGATAATAAACTTGAATTGATAATTTGGAAATTGGGGGTCTAAACGTTCATAGTGTTTTATACA